>JANZLC010000001.1:21695220-21718828 GCA_026413385.1 Erythroxylum gracilipes
TTCGAGTCGTGGACTCACCCAAGAATCAAAGAGGACAATACCTGTGGAGTGATGGTGGTAGAGGCCGGGGCTCTACAGCATTCCTACATGAAACCTTAGAAGAAGAAATGTATGTTCAATAACCAAAAGGGTAGGAGATTATAGGTCATGAAATTGTATAGGTTGAAACAAGCGCCTCGAGCCTAATATAGAAGAATAGATAAACATTCAGTAATTATTTTTAGAAAAGTCCAAGTGAGCCAACCTTGTATGTAAAAACTAGAGGTATGCTTGAAAGTCTTATTGTTTGTCTCTATATTGATGATTTGATCTATAACAACAATAGTGACGTGTTATTAGATGAGTTTGAAATGACTAATTTAGGCTTGATGAATTTCTTTTTAGGTTAGAAGTCCAACAATGTGATGCAAGAATTTTTACTTTCTAAGAAAATAATGTTCATTATCTTGTCGAAAGATTCAATGTGAAGGATAGCAATTTTGTGAACACTTTTATGCGTACCAATAAAAAGCTTTGCTTAGATGATGGGAGTGAAAAAATTGAATCTCAATTATACAGGAGTTTGATAGGATGTTTGTTGTATATCACAAGCAGCAAACCAAATATTATGCTAGCAACAAGTCTTTAGTCCAGGTCCTATCAAGAATCACTTAGGTGTTGCAAAACGAATCTTGAGATATTTGAAAAGAACAAAATTTTGGAAAATATGGTATAAATGCACAAACAATTTCAGGCTGTATGGTTTCTTTAACAGTGATTTAAGGGGTTGCTTTGAAGATTGAAAGAGTACTACAAGTTACACGTTCACTGTTGGTGCAGGTGCTCTTTCATGGAGTTTAAAGAAACAACCGTCTACTGTTGTACATCTTTAGAGGCTGAATATATGCCTATTACGACGACAACTTATCAAGTTGTTTGGTTGTGAAGGATCTTGGTTGATATGAAGTGAGCTTAAGGAGAGGCAACAACTATTCACTGTCATAATCAGTCAATTTATTATAGCAAAACTAGACATATAGAGACTTGTCATAAGGAAAGTTAAGATCAAGTATTGTAATACTAATGATCAAGTAGCTGCAGATTTATTTACCATCCTAGTAACATTGAAGAAATTCATGTATTTAAGAAACTTGTTGGTTGTTGGTGATTTCTACATTAAGGGAGAGTGTTAGAGATTAATGTAGAAATTATGATCTAGTTTTACTTATTATAATTGGCTTGTTCTCTTGCAAAATTTTTGGGCAATCAATTACTTTATCTTATTTTTTAATACTTGATTTGCTTCGAAAGCTCAGAAATTCATGGCCTGACCACGTTAATTTTACGTGTTTCTTGTCCTTGGAACCGAGGTAGATAAAGTAAAAATAGATTTAGCATTAACGAGTGACAATATTATGATTTCTTACTCCAGACAATTGCAAGTTTACTGGTTGGATGTGCAACAGATCTTAAGAATGACGAAGAAGACCGAGTTTCAGTCCCCCAGTATATCCATCAAATGACGGGGAAAAAGTAACTTTCTTTGTCAAAATCATTAAATCAGAAAGAATATTGATTGATGCAAGTAAATGTTGGTGACTAGGAAATGGTTCTTCAGCAACCAATTCAATAACAGAGATTTGAAGGATATTTGCTGTTTATCTGTTAGCATAGATGTAAGCAATTACCTGAAGGAATTCTTGCTTTGATGATTAGAGATGGTGATATGAATGACTCATAAGCTATTTAGCCCAAACTAGCTCTTGTAATTTCATATGCCAAGAAGCATGCTGCATTGGCGGGAATGCTACGACCCATGGCAGGGCCGAATCCCTTGTATAAACCCTTAGCACGCTCTGAGGCCAGGATCTTCCTAAAAGCATCAATGGAGCCAGAGAACTTGGGATTTTTGAAATCATCAACCTGAATCACACTCTTGATAACATCGGTGGGATAGACTAATAGCCAGAAGGAGCCTCCAGCCAAGCCCCCAGCCAACATCAAAGAGCCCCTTCCGAGCTGAGAAGTGTCCTGGCCTCCTGCAAGCGACTGTTTTAGCAATTCATAGACACCAAACATAATGGCATTTCCAGGAACTTCACGTGCCAATGTGGGAATCAAACCCTTGAAGAGACCCCTTGCACCACCTTCAGATTTGAGAACATGCCTGGCCACATCCATAGGTCCCCCATACTTCACTGCCACAGAAGCAGATTCTGAACCTCCTAATGCACTTTGTGCTTGCAACCTGTTCTCACAGTGACATGCCAGAAGTCATTTCACAGATTAAATAGGTTCCTATAGTTTCTTTGTCTTGAAGAGATAAAATATATCGCAGCTTAAGCAATCAATGTAGATTATGAGTTACAGAATTCTCAGTATTACACAGACTTGGTAAACAACAGACAAATTAAAGAAATAGAAATTTCAACAAGTTCAATTGGTTTTTATTCTCTTGAGAAATTTTGGCCAGAAAAGGTGAATAAAATGAAAAACAGAGAGCTTTCTGTAAGCACGGAAAAAAAGTGCATTACACATGTTTAATTGGTGAACAATGAACTCGTAAATAATAAACAACATTGGGATTAGCTGTCAATATCAATTTAAGGCTCCGCAATCCACAATTTCCAGGTAACAGATAAAATGTACATACCATTTCAAAATAGGTTAAAGAAGAAATTATCAGATATAGGCTTCCAGATTCATGAACAAGAAACCAATCAATTTCTAAAAGAAGTTGCTAGGGGACACCTCTACAGTTGTGATCATTATACTAACCTGCACTTAATCAATTCAGTTGGGCAAGCTAAAATTGAAACAGCAACTCCAGCCCCTGCTCCACATATGACCTGCTGATTAACAGTAAGTGGGGCACCAGGCTCCGACCTTAATAGTGCCTCCATTTGACCCCTAACTGAGAAAAGGACTGCATTGAAAGCTGCCACAGTGGCAAGTGGGGCCCCCATACCCTTATATAAACCCCTAGGACCTTCAGCAGCTAAAGTCTGCCTTACAGCATCCACTGCACCCCTATACTTGGGAGGCTGGCCAGGCAGTGGAGCAGGCTGGCTTTGGAGCTTGACCTTGATAGTATCAAAAGGGTGCCCAACTATCAATTGTGCTACTCCTCCAACCGTACCGGCAGTTAAGTCCTTTGCCACGTCTCCCATCTGCAGAATAAGTTGGAAAATGAATCCAATTGTTCGAGAATAACACTGAAAAGTGTTAAAACAGGTTTATATTCTCAGAGATTTAAGGCAAATGTGACAAAAGAATAGACTCATTCCCTTTTTTTGGTTGTAAAAAGTTGAGCTATGAAGCAAATGACATGGAAAGAAATACCATCGATAAAAAATTTGATTTGATACGATGTACTAAATTAGACAGGAAGTTAACCAGTTAGTTTTTCTTCAGCAGCACAAAGGTATGTGGCAGATGAGATATAAGAATGGAAGCTGGGATTATCTCACAATTGCTAGATAAGCAATAATGGATAAAGAGGAATACAATAATGGAGCAGTAATCAGTTAAAAGTTTTCAGTCAATAGAAGACAAAAGCAAGACTTGCAAAAAACAAAAACAAAAGTCAACATTTATATATAAAGAATTCCATCAGAAGCATCCACTAACTGCAATTTGTAAAGTTTTTAGGGATCAGTTGAGGAATAAAGAACAAAATTGGTCCAATAATTCTTTCAACTCATAGGCCCTCCAATCAAGTGATTTCCTTTCTCTAAAAGAAATTCCTTTTATGCCTCAAAAGTACTCTTATGCAAAGGTTAACCTTCTACAGAAACTCAAAAGAAAGGTGCAAAACTAACTTAAATATTTTGGGTTTTAAATCTTTAAAATTACTCATCTTATATTTGTGATTGAATTCTTTAAAGTGTAGCTGCAATACTCTGTTGGTTTTATGCAACAACTGATCTCTTCCTCTCCTGCTCTAACCTAACTTATGCATGCACTCAACATCTTTAGTTGCAAGACACTTTTTCCAGAATTGATAGACTTGAGAACATGGGAATTAAATTTGTGGAAGATAAAATTAAAAAACATAGTAATCAAGTCTCAACCATAACTCAACTGAAAAAAGAAGTGAATACAGCAACTAAGGATCAAAAAGAACAATCATTTTGGTAAACAGAACTATGTCCACAATCATTGCCAGATCCAAATCCCAAATCTCACATTGCACAAGTTTTTATACCAAATGAGCTGTAACGCTTTAATGCTATGGAAGGGAAAGCGGAAGACATGATATAGCCAATGAATGCACAACTTGCAAAGTTATAGAAAATGGACAACAAAATAGATAAGTTTAGAGTTCAGTAACCCTGTACACATATCAAATTACTTTGCATAAAAAGAAAGTAGGGTGACCCAGGGCGACCAGGGAAGTTGGAGGAATAGCTTGTTGCATGGTGTAGACAGAACGTGAATGTAAGAATTCCAGAGCACTTAATTGCCATTGGCATGTACTAGATTAACTGTTGCAAGTCTATACCTTTTTACTCCTCTCCAGATTCCAATGAGCAACACTTCTTCTCCTACTTTTTTCATAAAGTTAGGAACTGCAGTCGATCTTTTAACACTTTAATCATGAAGAAACAAATCTAGTTCTAAATGTTTTGTACTCAGATTCTTTACCCAAAAAAGGAAAAAGAAAGGAGATCTTTTCTCTTAAGGCAGCCAGATATCCTGAATACTAGTAATTATACGCATATGCATAGAAGGCATTAGAGAGATGACAATGACATAACTTTTCTAGTAATACATAATGTTAGTCAAACATTAAAGTCGTAAAGTTGAAGCATCCAAATACTAAATATATGGAGACTATGACATTTCAGGCGTGGTGAAACAATCCACCAAAAACTTTGATGGTAAAAGTTTTAGGACATTGATTCAACAACTCAAATTGACACGATATCCACAATATCGTGGAGAAAACAGCAATCACATTGAAAGTTACCAGACTTTAGATTCATTGCTGAAAATGCCGTAAGAAACCAATGAAGTTTTGTATCTAACATCTGAGCAATACACAGAAACTTACCAGAGCCTGATTCTACAAGCACGAAACACAACAAACGAGACGAAACAACGAACGGAAAGTCAGTGACTTTAGGTTTACCCAGATGATATAATCTGAAGAAATAGAAAACTGTTAGATCTAAATTGGATTTGACATACACAAACCAAGGTGTAAGATATGGTAAACTTACCACATAGAAGGCGAGTACGACCTAGCAAGGGAGAGCATGGTACTACTGCACACCCCGTTTGTCCAGGAAGATGGGAAAAAGATGTAGACAAGAAATGGAAGGACTTTGGTTGAAACCAGAGAGATTGGGCTATCAATATATAAGGCAACAAAGAATCTTAACACTAGACCAAGAAGGGAATGACCACGAGAGATTATGAGAGCCACAAGAGAGTAGATAGATTCAGACAAAACAAAGCCACCCACTCCTACTCCATCCCACCAAGAAACAAACTTGGAGAGAGATGTGGCTGTGTTGTGAAGTTTGTGAGAAAAGGTTCGGTTTTTTGTCACGTAAGGACAAAGTCAAAACAACACACTGATTATTACGAGTCCAACAAAGGGGTGTCTATGGCTTTTGCTGTGCACCAACGCATATGAGGCTGCTAACGGGGAGTTGGTGGTGAATTTTATACAGTGGACACTGAAGAAAAGATCAAATTTGTGAGCTGCACACTCAAAACTTTGGCTACATTTGAATAGAATACAGTTGGAACATCAAGGCAGAACTCAGAAGCCAAAAGAAGATTAGAAATTAGAATCACCGGCTTAAAAAAAAGACTTTCAAAAAATAAGAAAATAATTTTTTAAATAGTATTTAATTAACATTTTAATGAAACAAAATTAATATCTTATTTATTCAAAAATTTTATAAAAATGTGCTTATTGATTATATGATTGGTATTTGAAAAGTTTTTTCATATCATAATATTCTGTCTTTGAAATAAAAATATGATAATATGCGAGTATATTAAAATTAAAAAAGGAATCACATAATATTTTCTTTATTTCCGTGATATTAAGAAAATATTTCATGAGTTTATAATGTAATTTTATAATATCTAATTTCTAATTAAAAGTTCATATAAATTGAAATTTTAAAAATTTATTCTTAAAAATATTTAAACTATGCAATCCATTCCATCCAATATAATTTAAATGAAATAATTTGCTACAATATAAATGTTTATAACAAATTAAAAATAATTTATATTTAAAAATTTTTGTTCAAACATACTAAATTGCATTGGATTAAATAGAAGCTTATTATAATTGGGAGTGCAATTATTAGAGTAAAACTAATAAACTTTTTAATTTTAATTGAAGTTTAGATTCATATAACACAGTAAATATAGTACAAGGAATATAATATAAAGTAAAATACTTGTCTTTGTTATTTCTAAAAAAATTTATTGAGCTATAAAAATAATTTATAAATAATATTTTACTAATTTTATTAATTTAGATAGAAATATGTTTTTTCTCTAAAAGAATTATCAATTTTCCTCACTAAGTTATAAGCTATTATCATCATCACTCAAGATTCCATGCACCACCAAAGCCTAGCTATATCAGGTAAATGATCTGCTTCACTATTTTAGCATGTACAATCACATCTTTTTCTGGGAAAAAGCTCGCACTTTTATCAGAGGTTTAACCCAACATTTCATCAACCAATTCATTTACGAGGTTTTGTTAACTAAAAAGCTAAAAGGTAAAATTTTGATGCTCAAAGCTGAGATCTTTTTTGAGAAATTTCTCTCAATTGTCCTTGTTTCACTTCAAGTTCAGGAAGCAATTTATACAATCCAACCAGAGGTAGAACCCGATTCAAAGGCAAGGCAAGTTCTCTTTTGACTATGCAAAGACATGAAATTTGTTTCCAGTTCCTGATGAACATGGATCAAACACTTACAGCCGCAGATTTTTCGCTATACATTTTGATATCCATACTAAGTATTTACAAAGGCACATTGCCCGAATCCTAACAGTTACGCGAGTTGCCAAAAAGTGAAAGCGAAGTATCAATGCCATCGCATCCAGGAAACAGCTGCTCTACTTCTGAATCCGTCCTTGACACTTGCTTCTCCTCGGTGAAGGGTAATGCAAGAGAAAGGGAAAGAGATGGTGAGCAATCTCCATTTCCTACGCTTGTCATTGTACCAGAATGCTTATTCTCTTTATCTTCATAGTCCAGAATCTCTTTATCTTCATAGTCCAGATTCTCAGGAAATAGAGTCATTATTCCAGGCTCTCTTGAGCTTCTTCTTTCAGCTCCTGGGGAGATAAAACTCTGGATTGTAGATTGCAACTGTTTCTTATGCCTCACTGAGACTAATTGCGGAATTGTGTTGACCGCCGACCTATTTTCTACCAAGCCCGAATCTACGGTATATCTTAAGTTATTATATACTCTGCCATCACCAGATGAGCCAAAGTCATCACATTTAACCATTCCACCGGATTTTCTCATTCTTTTGCACACTAGCTCTTCATCATCCTCAAAGCCATCTACATCACATTCTCGGTTCAAATCAATTTCATGTTTTCTCTTAGAGTCTCTTTCCTTTCCCTGCATGAATCAATTAAATACCAGGAGGAGTTAGGTCTGTGGATGTATTTGGCCCAATAGGGTAACATATGGACAGAAAAACTAATATTAACTACAAGAATGTAGCTCAACGCTTGAAGAACATTACCTGGAAATAATGAAGATCTATAGGTAACTGCTCATTCTTCACCAAAGCATCAGCTGCAATCAGCTGTCTGTCAGATTTTTCATGATCAGAAATCTTACACTGAGGAGAAGGTTCTTCGTTCTTGCAAATCTTAGTTTGTCTTTCAGAAGAAAGTGCTGGCAATTCTGGTGCTGTTAAGGAGTGTAATGTATGTGGTTCATCAGACTGCGAATTGGATGTATGCAAAATATCACTCGAGTGCAGAAAAACAGATATGTTCTGAGACCCAGATGGTTCCAGATTCAAGCTAGAAGTACAAGCTGTTTCTCGAAGAACTGCACCCTCTTCGCAATTTATCCTCCTTGCTTTAAAAACACCCCATAGAAACAACAACTTGTTCCATCCTGCAATAAACAAGTTCAGAGAACAAAATCTCAAGTAAGAATAAAATGTCTCCTATTCTTGCAGATAACTTTGTTGTTCAGATTATGAAGGTCAATTTTTACGTTGGGATTTTTCTGGGAGCAGATTAGATGAGAATATTAAAAGCTCGATTCCATTAACATTTCCTCTGAGACCTAAATCACCTCCAGTCATGCTTTCCAACAAGCCCTTGTAATTTGTCTCATAGCTGCATACAAAGCATATGGAAAGAGTTAAGCAGATTGTTGACATAACTCAGAGAATCGTAATTGACATAAATTCCCCAACCTCTTAAGGTCTTCAGCAAAAAAGTAGAGAGCAATGTTATCTTCCTTGGCCTGGTTTTCCAGGAACTGGGATGGCCACATTGATAAGCGAGGTACTTGCTCCACTAAAATCTTCTGAGGAAACTTTTCCACTACTTCAAGAACTTTAGGTGAAGCAGAAGTGGATAAATGTGCCTGCATGCCATCAAAGGAACTGAGAGATCCCCTTCTCTGAATTTGAAATCCACCTCTACACAAGATAACAGAGATTCATGATAAGTCACTTAGACAGAGCACTCACTTCCATGAAATTAATGTTCTTGGCAGATTAAAATGCCATAAATACAAAAGAAATAAGGACCATACTGCCATATATAGTCAAGCCGTGGAATTGTAGACACCAAAGATGAAATATCTGCTATAAAAAAGTCTTTTCCCGAAGAAAGTTCTCCAGAAGGAAGAGTGGGACTTGAATTATTTACTTTCGGGTGCTCTGCATCCTGAATTACATTGTTGGCGAGCCTGTATTGTTTTTCACTTACAGAATCTCTATGATGGTAACCACTGGCTGATTTTGGTGAGGAACTTGATTTAGCTTGACATTTAGGTCTTGATAATGGAACTAAACTAGTTTCAACACAAGGTTTAACTATTCTGTCCCCTGAACAAGATGTACGTGCAGCATATGCTCCAGGTGTTGTAGCTGAAGGACTGTGCAACCTTGATTCAATTTTTGTTACTACAGAGTTTCGCTCCTTTCCTTGTACTGGTCTCTTCAAGTCTTCTATATTTGGATACCTAAAAGGAAGCTCTCTAACCTTAGAATCACCAGTACTTATACGGTTGAAGCTGGCATTGTTGAGTGATTTAGATTTACCGAACACCCTGGAAATGCTCTTCACATTACCAGTGACAACAGTTCCTTTAGCAAAATTTTGCTTTTCTGCACCATCGTCAATATGTTGGAATTTCAATTTTGAGTCCACAGAATTGAATGATTTTGACTTGGAAAGACAACCTGCAAGTAAACAACTTAGATCAGAAAAAGGAAAAAAAAGAAGACATGGAGAAAGTAACATTTGTCACTTATAAAAATGAAGTCTAGCATCTTTATAAGAATGCAGCCTCCATACATAAGCTACAATGATTAGTTAACCCTTATCTCATTCCAACCCAATCCTGGGCCACTTTTGCCAGCCAAACTACCTATCAACCTTTATGTTATGGTTCCCTTACCCAACTTCTTGAATGAATTGTCCAGATGTGCTCCAGCTTTGATAAAAGATTTGGACGGCTTGGGTGACGAGGCAGATTCTATTACAGCCCTTCTTTTTGTCATAGACATGTCTTCTGCATTACCCAGTGGCCTCTTAACAGGGACGTGATATGAATTTTCAAATTTTCTAACTTTATTTCCATCCAAACTTTTGTTCTTCATTTCCAAATTTTTCTTGTCAGTGTTAGAATTCCCAGCATTTAGTTCAGTTTCAGTCAAGGACGATCCCTTCAACCTAACTATTTTGTCTTTTTCATACTCATTATGCCTTTGCTTCGCAATTTCGTCCTCCACAACGCATTCTTCACACATCCAATCACCTTCAGGAACTTTATTCAGCTTTACACGCATGCAATAACTGGAAGACAGATTTCAAATGTCACCCAGAAAGGAAATTCATAGACAAACAAACAATATTAATTTCAAAATAAATGAACTGTATGAGACAATCCTAACACAAAAGAATAAATATGAAGGACCTACATGTGTTCTGCCCCATCATTACACTTGCTACAAGTAGCAAGCATATCCTCCCGACCCACATCTCCGCAGATATCACAAACTTTTACCTGTGACAATGAAGCAAGAATAAAATGAGAATATTCCAATTGAAGCAAAAATACAAAGGAAAAAGAAAGATGAAATATAGACATCTTTCATCCATAATGGAAAACAAAGAAGATAAAAGATAACAGACATTAGCAAAAAGAGGATATGTCGGCTTTCTATATTAACAACAAAATGAAGCACCAAACAATCGATTTCCGAAACATGCAAAATCAAGAAGGATCAAGCCATGAATTAGGGATCCTAGAACAATATAATCAGATAAAATAGTGAATCCAACAAGAAAATAGTAAGACAATAATAATATTAATTTCCAAGATAATGCAACATAACACAAATCAAACAATTTTTTGTTGACAAATGATATTCATTATGCAAGTTCACCAAACAATCAATCTCCATCTCCCAAGCCCAAATACTAGCTTCACTATGAGCTGCATCTCACAAAAATCAAAACACAGGCTTAATTGTCAATACATTCAGATGCCACGAACATTGAAAACAACGAAACCAGAAACCAAATGCATAAATGCCTTACCATGTTGCCTCTCTCTTGTTAGGGTTTAATTATAGATGCTTTTGACCTCTAACTTTTCTTTCAAGTCATACGTATGCCTCAAATGTAAAATCATACTAAATGAAAGCAATTCAGGAAGTTCTACCTTTGCCAATCATGTCTTTATTTATGTAACTCCTGTTACATATTATCTATTAACAAAATTAATGGTGATACTAAGTTGCTTAGCCTTTGCAAAGCACTAAAAATTATCTATTAACAAAGTTAATGGTCATACTAAGTTGCTTAGTGTTTGCAAAGCACTAAAGATTATCCATTAACAAAATTAATGGTGATACTAAGTTGCTTGGTGTTTGCAAAGCACTAACTGTATGCTGTCCATATTGATTTAACTGAAACATGGATTCATACTAGTAACAAGCAGCAGCCAACAAATTAATAGGCACCGAACCTTCCTCTTCTAATATGCCCAATTCACCTCCCTCGTTATCATAGATACATCAGCACAGGCCAAGCAGGCTTATCCTTATAAATAAATTCTAGCAAAGTCCATTCAAATCCCTAAATATACATGTTATGCTCCTCTCCCAGCTAATTTAATTCATTTTCTGCAACCCAGGTGTAAATTGCAAGAAAAACCATCTCAGATTTTCAGTCGAAGATTATTTCACCTTGACTGTCTATTCATTTGTGCCAAGGAAGAAAGACACAAAATGCTATCTTGGCTGTTGTTTGTTCAATCTTCTCTTTACAAATTTTACTTTTCCCAACGTCAGAAATTGTAGTCACTCAAGTTACACAACATCAAATGTTACAAAGGTTCACTTTTTTCCCCAGTTCACATTCTTATCACCTACAAATGGACAACTGGTACTTAGTAAGTTACAACCTTATTCATTTCTACTTTAGCTTCCACAAACTTGTGCTTTTATTTAAATATACAGACATAATGCTCAGAGCTCTTTGAGAGCTCTATTCAATGTGTAGCAAACCTATTAATGATGCCATACACAAGTGCAAGAGGAAAGCATAAGGTCCTGAAGAAGAAATTGAGGTGAATACACTTACTTCGTCCTCCAAATGACCTGATGCATCGCCCTGGTTGACTTGCTGAGTTTGCCAAGCATTTCCCCGTGCATTGGATTCATCACCAATACGAAGCTTAAAATTTTCCTTCTCGTGCAAAGATTTATCCAGTTCAGCAGCCACTTCTCCATCATTCACTTCACGTTTTGTTATCTTCATATAGCACTTAACATCCTGCATTTGATCGTGAATCATAAGAGTTTCGGCTCTTGCCAATGGAGGTTCAACTTTTTCCACAGAGCACTCAGAAGGTTCTCCCTGGAACATTGAAAAACACATCAAATTTATTGCATTCCGATTATGCAGAAAATATTACTTGTTGAATTACAGAAAAAGAATCTGGATTAATCACCTTCATCGAACTGGCACCAACATGAGAATTTTTCTGAGAAGAAATTTCTGATAGGTCTAATTTATTTGAAGTAAAATCAACTGCCTTCGATGATTCTTTATTGAGTTTAATTTGGTTTCTCAGGTAACTTTTTTCCATAACATCTACATGTTTTCTAGCCACACCGCAGTCGACAGCCTTTTCCGCTGAAAGATAACAATCAACTGAAGCAGAACTATGTTCAACATTTTTTTCTATGTCACTGTTGCTATCAGCAGTAACCTTCTCAGAGCATTTCGAACCGCTGATGCAAGATATGTTATCGCTAAAAGCCTCCATTTCTTTCGATGTCTGACATTGATTTGGAAAACGTCTTTCATGAGACTGAGCTGCTTTGAGATTTGTGGAAGCTGTTTGGAAACCATCGACTTTTACTTCTGTGCATACTGAGATATCAGATGCTCTCGGTGTGTCTTTACTTTCTTCATTTTCAGAGACTGAATCATGACTTGAACATGCACTTGCGTGGTTACTAATTTCACCGCTTAAATGTTGTTTCCGATTATATCCACTGCTTGTACCAGACAAGATATCAGGATCCCCATGAGAGCAAACCTTTTCCCTGGAGGTGTTATCCGAAAGATCTCCATCAGTCTTCCTCCCAACTGGTGATGCCTGCTGTTCAGAAAGCAGAAAAGACGAGCTTGGACTTGCACATGAACCAGATTCTTCCTTCACATGGAGTTTACCACTCGAACAGTGTTGATTTCCAGCTCCTTTAACAGTGTAGTCTGATCGCTGCAATGTGAAAACAACTAAAAGCCATGAGCTAATTAGTAATGAAAAGGAAAAAAGTACTCGGTCCTCAGACGTTAGGGAATTGACTGAGAAAATACGGAAAGAAGTGAGTACAAATTTGAGTTACCAAATTATAAGAGAAATCTGATGTTCGCAAAAAGAAAAAAAAGAAGAGGATCATCTGATGTATCCACCGTACACCGTACAGATTATACTGTTCTAGTAAAGCAAGATTTAACACTGATCCACTTGCCTTACACAAATGTTGACAAAATTAAACTAATGCATCCACAGTAGATACACAAAGAAGATTATCACACTTAACTTTTCATTGACTTAGACTTAACTTTTCATTGACTTAGAATCCTACAAGATGTAAAATCGTCCATTACAAAAGCAAAAGTGGACCAATTTTGAAGAAATAAATGAAGCACAGGAGAAATGTGCAATGAAGAGCTTTAATCAGAAAATGGGCAATTTATGTCCAATATGCACTCATAAGAGCAGCATATTTCGCGACACTATTAAACCATGAGTAAAACTAAACATCTACACAATCAAAATTTATTGTAACTCGGTTATTAGTATAACCTGTGAAAATCAATATCAATCCTAAAGTAGGTGAAACGTTTCCAATGCTGGTAAATAATTTTGTCCCATTCAAAACTACCGACTGAAAATGTTCAAGCTCCCCAACAAAATTGAAGTCACCAGCATTTTAAAATGATAAATTTTTATTATATTCTCATATATGATTCCTCACATGTTTTAAGTAATCAACAAAATAAGGCACCAAAAGAATCAAAATGAAACCATATTTGGAAAAAAATTCCCACCATATTCAACTCAACAATGTGATCTGCTGCATCTGTCGGTCCTTGCATCCGATGACTGCCGTTCCGTACAGGTGTAATCTATATAGCAATTATAAATTGCAGTAGATACGAATTAGAAATAGATTACCAACACTTGTCATATTTCCACAGCTGGAAGTAACCATTGCAAGACACAAAAGACAATATCTTTCTAAGTTGGTCATTCACATAGATGCAGAGTTGCAAACATACGACTGCAAGAAATAACGAATGACAGAAAACCATAAGAAAAGAATATTATAGATTGTTGATAATGCAAGAGGGACTATTGAAGAAACAACTAGTCAAGTAGTAATTTCACACCGTCCAAATTTCAAAGTTTACGGAAAGTGAAAAGTGTAGCAGAAACTATAAGACCTCAGTTTACTCTTGTTCACAAATGCAAGACGAATCAAAATCAACAGCATACTGCATCCAACAACTGGAGAACATATCAGAGGCTTGTTCAAGGAAGCATGGAGATATATAACGCGTCATTAAATTAAACAATTGAAACATAGAGCAAGTTTTCTCAGGATAAAAAAGCGTGGGGAAAAGTTATCCTTAACAACCAAGTAATCAAACAAAGAAAATATAAAAGGAACCCAGAATTTTCTATCGATTGATCCAAATCCAACTCAAAAGAACATATATTTCAATAAACAAAATCAGAAGAACCGATGATCAATAAGAATTCCCATCTTAGAAGTAGAAACAAGCCAGTGATTATCCACAGAGCAGAGAGAGTGAGTCCAAAACAAAGAACAACCCATAAAAATTCTACCTTTGCATCAAAAACCTCACCACTAGCACCATAAAGCTCCTTCACATTCCTAAACTTCACTTTCTTCATAATAATTCCTAACCCCACCTCCTCTCAACCCAGAAAAAAACCCCCAAGAACCAAACTTAACCTTTACTTACCTCATATGCCATTTCTCTCTTTCCCTCTCTCTCTCTATCTATCTGTCTATCCCTCTTTTAACAAGAGTAAAAATTGAGGCCCAAGACAAAATTATTTATAAAATCCAGAAAGGCTTATAAGTAACCCCTCCTTCACTCTGTTTCAAATTCTGTTCTCTGCTTTATATTCTTCTGCACAGACACAGAACAGACACAGCTCTCTCTCTCTCTCTCTCTCTCTCTCTCTCTATTTGTGTATGTGTGTCTCTCAATTCTCAAATGGTTGGAAATTAAATTAATAATATAAACAACAAGCAAAGGAATTTGTTGCTTATTTACTAGGTTTCTTTTTTAAGGGAGATTTTTCTTGGGTCAGGTCAGGTGGCAATTCCGTGGATTTTGTAAGCTGGCTTAACGTTGCTGTTTTGAATGGTCATAGATATGTTGATGCGTTGTAGACCGTTGATGGGAAAACTCATAGGGGAATCTGAGTCTGTGTACGGTGCAGATTTGAGTCGCCGGTGGGGTCGTGATGGAGGGTAGTGGGGCCGTTATTTATAGCTGCGGATGCCGTACGCTAGACTATATAACGTGGCACTGGCATGTGCTTAACAACCAAAACACAGAAAACGTAATGGGTAAATTTGTAATTTCATACTTATTTTAGCTTGTAGTTTTTTCCACCACACCTTAATATTTGCATTTATTGCTTTCTTTAAAAGTGGAACAAATTGAGTTAATGTATGCTAAATAAAAATTAATTAATCAATTTAAAAAATCAGAATATCGTAATTTGTTTAAATATATATTTGTTGAACTATTATAAGAACGAACATATTGTACGTTGGTTTATCATAAACAGTCTTTTTAGTAAATAAATATGAAATTACGACTTTTTTAAATTATGTAAATATGAGATTACGACCTTTCTAAATTATGTACTTAGCGAATTTTTACCGGATAATGTTGAATTAGATTAAAACTATTAAAAGAGTAATGAATTTTATTGTTGTTATAATTAAAAAATTATGTCTAAAGGTGAAATTCTTATATTATTATTAGAAAATTAAAATTAGAAACAGAAAATCTAAAATTATTATTAAAGTTATGTATTTTTGAGTCTCTAAATAAATTGACAAGTAGCTGATAAAAATTCCTCAACTTTCCATATCAGCTCTACAATCTTTTATTCCTTTCCTCTCAACAAGCCACTACGTGTCAGGAGATTGGACCGAGGGAACACGATAACGGCGAAGCACAGGATAATAACTACCACGAAGGGCGGTTAGGGACGTCACGCATATCCATGGAAATTGTGGCTATAGAGTGCGGGTGTCAAGAAGGATTTTCCACCAAACAACCAATTAAACACAAACACGTGCAAATTGACTTGGCCTGAGTCACAGTTATAAATTGGTAAAAAGTCTTGCGTGTGAACTTCATCCTAATCGATCTCCATTGGCTAACGCTACGGAAATAAATGGAATTATTAATAAGAAATTATATATATATAATGCCAGATATTTGAGGACAAAAAGTGACTGTCGCAGGTCTTGGAACTTATAAAATTAATGATGGATTTTGGTCTTTTCCAAGAAGATGAGCTCTGAGACGCATATAACGCTAAGGTTGTGGATAATATATAATGTGGACAACTATCCAACACGCACACACTGTAATTCTCTGTTATCTGGTTCGCCCTTTCTATCTACTTTCAAGGTTTAAATGGCTGCTAATGAAAACTTTGTTCCTTTTTAGTTTTTGGGTACATGTTACGTTCACAAGATCAGCTTGTTCTAAATCTACTCCATTCGATTTATAATAAGTGTCGTCTTAGAAGAATACATACTTATTAAGAAAATTAATGAAATATCTAATATACCATTATTAATTACATGTTAAAGTACCTTAGAAAAGATAATATGTGTAATCTGTATAATTAAGATGTGAGAAAAATTAAAGGGTAATTTTGGAAGTAAAATTATAAATATACATAAAAAGTCACAAACGACACTTATTTTAAATAATTAAAATCCCTCTAAAACAACACTTATTATGAATCAGAGGGAGTATATAATACTAATCCTTAGGTAAATCTTACAACTCTAATCTCCTCACCCAATCAAAAGTTCACACAACTTAAATTTATTGAATCCATCCTATTTAAAAGTCTTTAGAAAATATACATTTATTTTAATCACGTAAAATTATCAATTTTATTATTTTTAAAGTAATTACGAAAGTTATATATTATTAGACCTCTCTCGATATACATAACCGCATGATTTATATTGAATATTGTTGTTGTAATTACAAAGAACAATGAATTCAATTATTTCTTTATAAAATTTTTTTGCCTTAAGTGAATTATTTATAAACATATGATAACTTAATAACTAAGAATATAAGAAAGTGACCAAACTTGAGTACACTGATTTAATTGATGGATGACATCTTCAACTAAATTACCATGTCTAACCACTAAATTCGCCGTTGAAGAAAGAAAATATGTTTAAAAGTAAAGTTTTGATACATCACTTTACACATATATTCTTTGCATAACTTTTCACTTTTTTCTTGTTTCAAATCACCATTTTTGCTAATTTTCATCCAAAAATCATGGTTAATCACTTCTTAGGTTAACTTGTATACGATCCAACCAATGCACTCCCGGTCAACAAATAATCCTCTTCTTAAACATATTTTGATGTTTGATTTATTTAAAAATGCCCTTGATTAATCCACCTAACCAAAGTCAACATACTAAAAGTCTATGATAATCAAAACTCTAAATTGCTTACCCACACCCGGTATAATTCAAGTCAAGTCCATCAACATACTAATAGTCTATGATAATCAAAACTCTAAATTGCTTAACCACACCTAGTATAATAACCTTGACTCATTTAACATCTCACAGTCTGTTGGTCAAGTTTAATGGTCTAACACTCAAATTCGAACGTGTAAAGCTTTGAATTGACATGGAAGCAAAGAGATAGTAGTGATTCTTTTTCTATTACAATTTGAATTTGAATAGGTGCATATTATATATCGAGAAATAGGATTATCTCCGGTCACAATGTGTCCCATCTTCAAATATCGACCATGAGAATTTAAAATATGATAAATAAAAAGATACTTTTTATTTCATCCACACGTATATTTAATAGACTTGGATGGATAAATTTGTCTTGGAAACAGTCTCCCCTAATACTGAATCATCTTGCTTTGCATTTTTTTTCATTTGATACCTCGTGTCACAACGACCTCATCACTTATTTTATATCTGTTTTGGGCTTCCAGATGTTATTTCTACTTCTGACTACTTATTCTTGTTATTCTCCTTTGCTTCATATCGATTTATTCTGCAAATGAATTTATGCAAACGGGACACTGTGAGAGAGTGGTGTGATGATTTCTTATTATCTGAACTCACTCTTTTTAGACATTGTAAAACTTTAAAACCGTGTTTCGTTCAAAATAGACTTAAAACGATGGAGGACACTGACAAAGCTGGCATATGTCACATCTTGGACAAGAATTGAGTACGTTGAGCATAAACAATGGTGGAGATCGTGACGTGACTGCCATATGAAGGACAACTCCAGTTAGGTGCAACCCTAAAACTGAACTTAGGTCTTGATGTAACTTGCGCGACTCCGGTTTCCGACTATCTCAAGCACTTCAGCTTCAAACACTTGATTAGAGGAAAGAAAAACCTTCTGAGATGTAATCAATAAAAGTGCGAGTTGGTAAATATAGGTGGTAGGTCAAGATTTGTAGTTCAAGTGTTGATTTAGAATGGGGTCGAATCCATTTACTAGATTACGATAATTTAGTACAATTAGAAGTGTTTTGTCCCTCTAAAAATAATTAAAGTGTTGAAACGAATTGTAAAATTTATATGAAATTGAGAAAAGTGAGTGTGAAGACACTCGTTTTAAACAAATGACTAATATCTGAACTACGAATACTTGTATTTTAACAATAACTTAGATAAATTTGAGTTATTTGGTTAAATTCTATAATCAATCTTTTTGAGACAACGAGCTTTCAATTCTAAGGACTCTTAAAAGAAATAATAAAAATAGAATAAAAGTTAAATTCTATATTTCATTTATAAATCGTTAGAATTTAAATAATCAAAGATTGTTTATGGGTTAAAATTAGATTAAAAAGAAGAAGGTAATTCAAAACATCATCAATATTGGCTAAACTTAAATGGAAATAACAGACCGGGACTAAATCTAGCACTTAAAATTTTGGAAAAAGTTTAAGCTATACGTTCAATTACTTCGAGGCCTTGAAGGATATTTAAGCTTTTATGTCTCAATCTTGATCGGTTCAACACAACTTCTAATTAACAAGTGGTTCGGAATCCATAATCTCATTCGTGTTTTGTGTAAACAAGCTCAAAAAAGCATTATTGATAGCATTAAGCATGGAAAACCCAATGAGTTCTACTGGATCTCTAGAAGGAACGTGATAGGAGGTTTAAAACAGAAAAATATCAACTAGATATGATTATTAATTGAGTTCAAGCTGTCATGATTGCAAACTCTAAAGTCTAAACAGGATGCACTTTCTCCTGTATGTTATAATTATTTGTACCTTTTATATATGTATCTAGTAGGTTATTTTGACAGATTTGTGAGCAGATTAAGTGTACCATTGTAACGTGGTTTGTGTACCTTTTGCAATTTTTTAATAATATAATTTCTTTTAATTTTAAAAAAATGTATTTAAAAAACAAATTTGTTTATTATATAATCTTATAGTTCTTCTCCCCCAAATTCAGACTATTATCCTTACGACTCCCATGGAGATCTGATCACTACAAAACGTTTAAATGCGGACGAATGCTAAAAGTTAAAACTTACAAGTCTCAAAGGTTTGTTAGACTTTGTATATAAATCACACTAATTCAAAATTATATAATTAATAATTCATATTTTCAAATTTGAAAATTAACTGATGACTTCGACCTAATTAATATTTAAAAATTTTAACATATCTTTGTTTTCAGTTATTTTTATAATTATAGCCTTAAGTTTATTATTGCAATTCAGACTTAGACTAGAAGACTCACAGGGTTGTTACAACTAAACCCCAGCAAAAATTAAAACATATTAGATTAGGAGGAGCTACTACAATTAGATCAGCAAAACTTAAAAGTAGGACTACTTCTATAAACCATTTGCTGGAACTGGAATCTAGTTTCGTAGTGTAAGTGTCCAAAAGAGATTGTGGGTATACGAATACTGTAGTTCTCGAACAGCTCATAATCACTTTTAAAATAAAACAGACCATGCAATAGAAAAATACTTTATTTGCTTTCATGAGCTTTTTAAAAGTGATTTAAGCTGGAAATTTTGCAAAAACGTCGATACCAATCTTGTGATCGGTTTGTCCTCTAGAAATAAGGAAGCATACTCATACACATATCCCAACTCGAAAACTGTTTTTTATATCACAATAAGCCAATATTTTGGTATTTATAAATTTTAAAAAAATTCTTAACTACTTCAAAATAATCTAATGTAATTTCAAAACCCTAATTAGGTCTTGAATCTCTCTTTTTCTACGAGTGTAAGTGTTGGTCTTGCCGTTCATGTGCAAGGTGAGGCCTAGGTATTATTTCTACGTTGGTCTCTTTTAGATTTTCGTTTCTACGTTGGTCTCTTTTAGATTTTCGTTTTAGCTTCATAGATTCAGGATTGCAAAGGCTCTCTATTCGGGAGAAAGAAGACAGCGAGTTCGTTGTTTCTCCAAAGGATGTTCAGACGGAAGACTTTGCTGCGGTTCTTAGAGATGCAAGAGGTAGGCTTGTGACTGCTATTTCAGGTTTTTTCCTACCCTGTTTGACACAGTTCTTGTCGAAATTATGTCTATAAGGGAAGCTCTTTCTTGGCTAAAAGACCAACAACTTGCCAAGGTCATTGTGGAGTCGGATTGTTTGGCAGCTGTCCAATCAATATTAGCTCCTTCGCTAAATTAGTCTGAGATTGAAATTTTGACCCTTGATTGTTTATCATTCAAGCAACATTTCCTTTACTTGTCCTTCCAATGGACGCGTAGGATTGTCAATAAGGCAGCTCATGCTTTAGTTAGGGTAGCCTTATTACATGCAAACCTACATCATTGGACTGATCGTCCTTCTTATTTAGTCTCCAGTTTAAATTAAGATTGTTCGACTTCTGTTATTGTTGAGGGGAAAAGGCTATTAAGTTCCGGATGTACGGAATAAGCCTGTTAGCTTGGGTTAGTTTTCTTTACCTTCCCTACCATTATATATTTTTTCGGCTAACGTTAATTTTATTCCAAAAAAAAAAAGTATATGTTGGCTACTGTGTACTATTGAGTAATCGGTCGCACCGGCACGTAACGAAACACTCTTTTGGCATGTCTCTTGGAAACAAAAAATTGGACTTGAGGCGGAAATCGAAAGACGTTACTGTTGAACTTTGGGAGAGAGAGCACAAAGTGTTCATGGCATTAGCGCCTCCACAACCAAATTAGTTGAAGCTGGCTTTAAAAGGAGTATTTTCCACTATTCTAGCTCATCGTAACTCTTTAACATGATAGTTAATGCAACATGCTGAAGCTTCTGACAGTGGTGCTTAAGCATCTTAATGCTAAGGTTTCGTGTTTTTCTTATTCATGACAATTTTATTTTGGGCCTGTTTTCTCATGCAGCCTCCCCTCTTTCAGGCCAATTTAGTACAGGAAAGAAGCTGGAGTGCTACTAGTGGCATTAGCCTCCAGGAAAATGACAAGACACACAATTGTGAGACAGCAGTGTGTAATAGGATGTTCGTGAAATAGCAGAAAATGACGAGCTTTGGAATCTACCTAGTCACATAAGCAAATAATGGCATACAAATCACCTTGTGCTTTTGTTCATCCCAGAGTCCATATACTGTATAAAGTATAAGATGCCCTTCAGTGGCACCCGTTTGAATACATTTTAGCAAAATTATTTCTTAGTTGTCAATAGCATGATTCGACAAGACAAGGGGGGGCAACCTGTATATGGTAGAATAATCACCAATAATGAAGCTGGTTTTAGTAACTAGCACCAGTTTCTCAACACCATCCCTTTCCGCGACCTCAGCTTGATTTGGCATAGAGGCGGTAGGCAAAAGCCAAACCCAATATCGCCAGGGGAACCAGAAACTGAAGAAGCTTAATGATAAATTCAGAAGTCTTATCCGGATTGTTGAGCCGCTGCTTTGGAGGTGTATATGCAGTTTTCTTGGGGAGGGTCGAGGCATCTATATCCCCAACGTAAAACTGTTCCATCATGCCTCTTGCACTTGAACTATGCCCCACATCTTCAAAATCATCAGTTGCATCCTTCCCTGAAAAGTGAAAAACAAAACCATGGAATGTATTATATCATGAAACCACTCAAAAAAGTTTTGGATCGTCTTGCCCAAATTACCTGTTGAAGTCAACAGAGCCTCGTCACCACCAGGATGGTCTTCCAGAAACTTTGTCACATCATAAACCTGTTCAACACATTATGGTGAATAAGAGATGAAGTCAGTTTCGCTACCCGCAGGCCTGCATCATCTTATTGCAGTTTACATTATAACTTAAAAGTGAAATAGCAATACAGTGTCTAACTACCAAGTATTAAAAGGTACATCAACGAGATTGCATTCCAAGCAAACCATTACTAAAAGATTACTAAATGTTGAATTAATTGTTATGAACTAGCATAACTTTGGTATATGTTTGTATTATTTGGGTCATTTATGGGATGGACATTATATTACTAATCTCACCATGGGCCCTTGGATCCATTCATAAATTTTACCTAAGCCTACCCATTGGGTTTATGATCCACTACAATGTGTTTGCTTTAACCTAATTGATGTATTCTTGAGGGTGGTCTTCTAGCTTGTAGTGTGGGGAGTTTTTTTTTTTCTTTTTTTGACGGCATTGTAGTGGTATGTGTAAGAAATTGGTGAGTTGGATTCAACAAACCCAAGTTCTACTTTCTGTTGTGTTTGGATTTTTGTGTGGCAGAGAACTATGGTTTCCAGTCAACTTTCCACACCTTTAGCAGGTAATTTTTCAATTATATTGTTTATACATGCTTCAAAGCTATGGAATTTGTTTACTATCTTTGTTAAAATTTCCATTAGACATTTATGATGAAAACACTCTTTATCTTTTCTGAAGAGAGAAGGGCCATGGGGGTCCAGAGAGTATGTATATTGAGTAGTATCAGACATTATGATCATGATCGCCAATTTAGTATAGAATTCATGAATGATTCAATCTCCTTGTTGTTGCTTGACACGTTATGCTTGACTGTGTTTATTATTTTAACCAAGGCTTTGAAACCCGGACTAAATATCGAACTGGAGGCCTTACTGGTCATCGGTTTGACCGGTGTGACGTCATAATTATATTTAATATTAATAATATTTAAAAAATTCAAAAATATACCAAATAATAAAAAAAAATTAAAAAAAATTATTGAACCAGTGGTCGGACCGGTTCGACCGTCAATTGACCGGTTCTCACTGGTTCAATTGAGAACCGGTTTTTAAGAGTGAACCAGACCGAATAGCCGACCGGTCACCGGTCAAACCGGCCGGTCCGGTCTGGTTTTTAAAACATGAATTTTAACTCCTGTTATCAGAAGATTTTGGCTGTAGGTGCTGCTGACTTGTATTCAAATGTGTTGACTTTCACAAGAATGCAGGTTATGAGATTATGCAAATCTCAGCACAATCCCAAACTTGTTTTTCTTGCACTAATTTTTTTGCAAAGAAAGGATTTCGGTTGTTGAAATATCAACTTTTTCAAATGAAGATCATGCCGTACCTCTCCAGTGTTTTAAAGATAAAAAAATATCTGTACTTCCATTTT
>JANZLC010000001.1:21725063-21736838 GCA_026413385.1 Erythroxylum gracilipes
TTATAGAATGTGTGATGCCAGATCTTTTCCATGTCATCCCAGTTGCTGACTATACCATGCTCAATGGGGTATTTCAATGTCAGAATACCTCTTTTTGACTGTGCTTCATCACCTACATAAGCATCTTTTTGACCCATCCCAACCATAACACCTGTGTGACGAGGTCTACCCACAATGCTTGGGAACACTGCTCTGGGTGCATCATCACCAGCAAATCCAGCCTGGAAAAATGAAATCAAAGAATCAGAAACTCAATCTCTAAAAAGAGACACGTGAAGTAAAAGAGAAAAACACAACTGAATTCATAATGAAAAGCGACTGACCTTGACCATTCCAGTTCCATTGTCGCAAACGAGTGGTTGAATATCTTCAGCATCAGCCATTTCTACAAAACCCTGCATTGAAAAACACAAAAATGAGAACAATACCGAAAGCTCACAAGTAAACACACTTGTTCCCAAGTCAGCCACCAAGACCAGAAAAAAGAACATTGGAAAATCTAGCTATTTCACCAACAAAAAAGGAATGCTTATTATCACTATCTCTAACCTCATTTCTCCCAGAGATCTAGACCATTTCTGATTAGGTAAATCAAAACATAAATCAAGATTCTCCATTTACTTCGCAGTCACATCGAGACAGTCATCAGCCCATGCACTCAATTACAAAGACGAACAAAGACAGAATCTTTTACACGTCTAATTGCAAAAGAAGATAAAACGAACATAAAAACCACCACAAATCGCAGCCTAACACAGATCTACAAATAAGGACACCAGATCAAGGAATCGAATCCAATCCGCAGATCATAAGCACACCAATCTCTCTAGATCCAATCAAATTCCATAACAGTCGATTGGATTCAACTAAATCTCACACAAAATTCAAGATTTTTATTAAAAAAAAAAGGCCAAGGGAGAAAACCCGGATGGAGAAAGATCGAAGCTTACCTTTAGTAACAGAGATGAGATGAAGTACAAACTAAGCCAAACAGAGAAGACTGTTCGGTTCTTGCTGATTCTTCACGCTGCGTTGGAGCAGTGAAAAGAGGAGTTGATTTTGAAGAGAGAAATGAATAAATGGGAAGATTTAAGACATCGTAAACTTAGGGTTTATATAGTGGAGGATTGTGTGATGTTTTGAAATTCAAATGAAATTTGGACTAAATTTGGGCAACATTCAACACCAACATCACACACTTCCTTTTCCTCCAAAAAGTTTCTTAGAATTTCTGGAATCAAAAGAAGAAGACGAGGAACTCATGGTAATAACACAGATGCCCACGAAAAACCTTCCTAATTTTTCACATCACTTACAAGTGATTCTGCTTCCTCTCCAGTAGAATACTCAACCTACACGAAAACAAAAACCCTAAAAGAACTAAAGAGAAAACATAACTAAAAGTTGGCAATTCATGAAAACCTCAATAACACCTGTAAAAGGTTGACTTGTTTCCTGTGACAAGGGAGCAATGGGTGATTAGAGAAAATGGGTATCTTGGTATTGAGATGAGAAGAAATTTTGAATGATGGGTTTTGGTCGTGAAAAGCATATAACAGAGAGAGCTTAGTCGGGCGCGGTATGTTTTAAGAAAACCAAAAGTCAGAACATTTTAAGTACTAACCCTTCCACCGTTCCACGACGCTTTCTTTGAAAACACGTAGCGTTGTTTATTTTACGACAATTTATCAATAAAACGTCGTAAAAAGTATTATAAATTTACGACATTTGAGTAAAACGTTGCAAAAAATTAGCACTTTTTACGACGTTTTTTAAACGTCATAAAAAGTCTAAACAATTTGTGACGTTTTATTATTAAAACATCACAAATTGTAGGTGTTTTTTGTAGTGAGTATTTATGTTATATTGATTCATAGTCACTTCAAAATGCAGATAAACTATATAGTAATTTGCTTACTGTGCGTTAAACAAACTGCTTTTTGTTGCGAAAGTGTGTATGGACTTAAAATTGATACGAAAATTGATACTTGGTTATGGTGACTATTATTTAAGATTCTAGTTGTAGATATTATGTACAATGTCTCATAATGTTTTGTGTCATTCAATAGGATTCAGATAATCACTTCAGCAAATTGTTGGTTCCTTACTTAGGTTGGTGGTTATTTGTTTTTCTTTTCAGTAGATGGATCCATCTCATCAACTCAGTAATGGCCTTTTCGTATCGGGTTCATCAACATGGACAAACTTAGCTAGTCATTCCAGTTATGTTGTAATTTTTGTGTAATCTTATCATTTATAACTTGTAAAGTGATCTCTTTACTTATCATTTTGTCTATAAGAATTGTTAAAGTTGTAATTAAAATTTTTATACGAAGAATATTCTTTTGTTGGTATAATTTATTGATATTTTACTTTTTATATACAATGCTATAAATTATCAATTATTTTTGTACAAATTTTTATATAATAAATTTACAATAAAAATATATCTATAAATAAAAAATGTAACAAATAATTTATTTCAAAATTGTATAACAATTGGCTAAAATGTAGCTAAAAATATTTAGCTACATTTTACAAAACATAGCTAAAAAATATTTGCCAATGCTTTTAGAAACAGAGTGAATGTTGAATATTTTTGGCTATGTTTTATAAAATATAGTTAAATATTATATTTGCCTATGCTTTTAGAAACATAGCAAATACCGAATATTTTTGAATATATTTTTAAAAATGCAGCTAATAGTTTTTACCTACAAAAATAATCTCTCAAAATATCAATAATAGTTTTTGACAACAAAAATAAAGCATAGGAAAAAAAATATTAGCTAGGATTAGCAAAAGACATCATCTACTGTTTTTAGTTATGGAGATTTAGCGACATAGTCGACAACAAATACAAATCATTAGCGATGATTTTAGGACCTTTAGCTATGATTTTTTTTTAATAACCTAAGGTCCTTTTTATTGCAGTGAGAGTTTCCCATTAGTCTCGCCCAGATGATGATACTTTCAAACTTCAATGTATAAGAATAACCAAGCAGTAGGCATGCATCTCATACAGATCTTAAGGTATAAAACACATGCATTAAACATCATATAAATAACCGTATATAGTCATATAGACGTTAACACAAAGGCAGCGGAAGCTTAAACCAAGAGCCAATAATACCTCCAGCCATTGCTGTGAATCACCGAGGAGCTATTTGGAGTGTTTCTATCCTCTTCCGTAAGCAACAACAATGGTGTCAATAGTGCTTGGCGAGGACAGGACCGAAGGGGTTGTTTTTAACAACCTAAAACTACTCAATACTCTCTGGCCATCACAGAGAGTGGTGTTGGGTAGATGGGAAACAAAGGTAAGTGGGTAGGGTAATAACTTATTAAATGGACCATCATGAGAATAAAAAAAAAACTTACATTTGAAGCTTGTAGCTTATTTATAGGGTTACGAGGACTTTTTTTTAAATTTCTCACGAGATATTTTAGGAGGATTCTAATTATGAAAAGATATTTTTAAGTCATCTAAATTTAGACTAATTTTCGCTCGAGTCGGGTAGGTTCCTTATAGAAGGTAAATTAAAAGAAGCGTAATAAGATTGTCTCAAATCTTGGCATTTCTGCCAATCCAAAAGTTACGTGTACTGAATCGACTCGCGCATTCCAATTCCTTAAAAAGTGTCATAGTATTGGTGATTTCTTTCACCACTATAATTTCTCCAATCGCTATTTGTTTCTATTTAATTTTTAATTTAATAAAAAATGTATTGTCTCTTTTTAATTTTAGTTTCTTCGGATTTTAAAATTTATAAAATTATAAAAAGTAGTTTTTATTTTCTGTTTTTCATAATCTGATTTACTATCAACTAAATATATATTATTTAATTATTTAATATATTAATTATTAATAAAATTATGGATAATTTAAATTAATATTACATTTAATTAATTAAAACTATGAATAATTTAATTTAATTTAATAATTTATTTTTGTAATTAAATTAAATTAGTTTAATAATTATCAATTAACATAATTAAATTTAAAATATCTTCAAAATATGTAGATTTCAAATAAAATTTTGATTTAATAATTAATATATATTAAAATAAAAAAAATTTAATTAAAAAATTTCATTTTAATAAAATAAAATAACTTTGATTGATATTTTGATAATAAATATTATATAAGAGATTAAAATAATTTAATTAATTAAAAATAGTTTATTTTTAAGTTTTATCTAGTATGTAGTTATTATTAGTAATAAAAATATAACTATATTGACATTAACAAATAAATAAGTTTTTGTTTTTATTTGAAAGAAATATAGAAACTAAAAATTAAAAAGAAAATTAAAAATTACAATAAAAAATAGAAGTGGAATTACATGACCGCTTAATTTTCCGATTAATATTGTTAAAATAAAAAGTCTGGAGTTTCTTTTGTCATATGCCTTATAACAACAACACCTAGTGAAAATCCTGCTGAAGCACGAAGTCTAGTAATATACAACCTTACCACGAAGTCTAGTAATATACAACCTTACCCTTAACTAATAGAGAAGTTGTTTTTAAATGGCCTATATGAAGCATAAAAAAAATCAAATCATATAAAAAAACAAAAATATAGAATAAATAGTAAATAATAAATAAATAATAGTAATGAAAAATACTAAGTAAAAATGATAATAAAAAATAAATATAAATAATATAATAAAATGGTCAAAAATAAAAATGAATTTCTTTAAAATACATAAATAAATACAAATAATAATAATATATAATAGAATAAAATAAATAAAATAAAAACAATAACTAAGATAAATATAAATAAATAAATAAATATGTATATATAATACTAATAATCATAATAACCCAAATATTCATAACCATAATAATAATAATAATAATAATAAAATGAATAATAATAATATTATTATTAGTGATAGTAGTAAAAATGATGATAATGATGGTGATGATCATGATAATCATAAGAACCGCAATAATAATAATAATAACATTTTAGGCTAATTACAAGAGACAAAAGTTAAGGGATAAAAGAGGACTCCTGGGATCTTTTTATAAGAGATCCTTTACTTGAATCTTAGTACATTAAAGTTTTCGATTGTGGGCCTTGTCTTCGGTAAGTTTTAATATTGTCATATCATTTTTAATTACCTCCTTTTAATTTTTCTCTTACAATCGTTAAGTATAATTTTTTCGTATCTTCTTATTAGAGCATGTAGATGTCTCCTCTTGATATGTCCAAAGTAACTAAACCCTTGTTGCACGCCTTAAAGAGGACAATTCAATATTAATTTGAAGACTCTCATTTTCTTCGCGAAAAAAGAGGAACGTTTTGTGTCCATTCGAATTCTAGAAGGCCACGGTTGAGTGTTCAAAATTAAATTGCACAATACTAAATTGACATTTCATATGGTGGATGAGTAGGGGTATTCGTGATTATGACTTTCAAGTCTTCATGCTCCAATGTAAACAATTTGGGGTTTCGTGCATCAGGAATGGAACTTTTCCTTTCGTCCAGAGTTTTTCTTTCCAACGATAGCGATAAGATGAAGCTTTTTCACATGGTATGTCGCCCTTGAACCTACGGAAAAAAGGATTTAAATACAACAAAGTTTTGACAAATCAACATAGGGAAAAAATAAACCCATGAGAGAGAAGGCAGTTAAAAGAGAGATCGGAAATTTTAACAGTAGGAGGGATTTGAACATCAGCAGATGAATGAGTTTCCACATACGAATCCATATCAGAATATAACAATTTCATTGGACGATTCATGTCCTTTTTCTGTGGATCGAATGCAAATTTCCTTCCAACCCTTGGAATCTCGACAAGCAACTTCCCCTATACCTATTACTTATTCCTTTTCTACCAACATAAGCATGATCAATTAAATATATCTTTTATTTTATACATATTTATTTTATTAACTAACCTTTAAAATAAACTCTACTAGATAAATATGTTTTACAAATAAAAATATGATGCAATCATAATTGTAAAATTTATATTATATTTAAGTATTATCCTTAAATTATTCTTAGTCGTTACTTTATTAAAGTTAGATATTATAGATAAAAAAGATTAACAATTGTTATGTTTCTTTCTTATAAAGGCATAAATCAATCTTATAAATTAAAGTATGAAAATACTTAAATAAACGTATGAGTATTTGTAAAATAATGAGTTCACTGAACTAATATGATATGAGAGTTTATTTAAAAGATTACTTGTATATCTATAAAAATTATTATCGTGATGAATGTATGAGTGATAATTTAACTTGAGATTTCCAAAACATTTCGTATATGAATTGTTATATTTTAATACTACTTAGAACATATCTTAGTTAAAGGTAATTCAATTAGTAGCCATTGGATATATTAATTAATATGATTGGACTCCAATATAGTAGATGCTAATTTCATTTTCTATGTTTGATCATAACATTATATGATAAAATGATTAAATTATACAAAAAAGTACGTACATAAATGTTAGTCAAAATTATTTTGATATTCCTAATATATATTTAGGTAGCTTTGTTACGTTGCTAAATACTAATCTTGATATATATATATATATAAATTATTTAATTGATGAATTAAAGATGAATTAAATGAACTTAATTTATCTAATCTTAAATATGATTTAGGGTTATAATTTATATCAATTACTAACATATGTACAAACATAATTGGTTACACACAAAAAACGGTTCAAATGTTAAAAGATAATTTAATTAGGTTAGAGTTGGTTGTAAAGTTTGATAAACTTAAAAAATTAAATATGAAATATTTAATAAATAAAGATCAACATGAGATATTAAACCTTTATTTGAGCCTAATTGGTATTTCATTAGTATTGATTATAATTAAAATTAAAGTTTAATTGAAATTATATCTATAGTTCTATCTATTAAATTACCAAAATACTCAAACCCTATTGTAAATAGATATAGATTTTATAGGTTATAACACTTCTTAGTTACTCCTCTCTACACTATTTGTGGAGTTTTCTCAATTAATTTGTGTGAATATTGTTAAAAGTCATAAGTTTATACATTTACATTGATGGTGATGAACCTAGTCTAAAATTCATTTTGGGAGTAGTAATAAGAAAAGGAATCAAACTTTATAATAAAATACATATTTAGATTTATAATTTATTGTGTTTATACATGAATCAAGTTATAAATTAAAGTGATTTTGATATTCAAGAAATTCAACAAAAAATTTTATTTTTCTGCTTCATATGAGATGAAATCTTACTCCAATTTACATGTATGTATGATCATAATAAACTAAATATCTTAAATATTCATTAGCCTTTGTATAAAAAACCTTTACTAATTTAGATAAGTAATTTAAAATTTCTATTATCACTTCATATATATATATATATATATATATATATATATATAAACTACTTAACTCAATACATGTTAATTCTTTTTAAAAAGAGAAACTACTTAACTCAATACATGTTAATTCTTTTAAGAAAATTATTCTCTTTCTCTAAATATATTAAAGTTACTTACTACCCATGAAAATTTAAATTAATAAATTAAAGCTGCTTCACAATCCAGAATGTGTAATGAAGTGTGAACATATCATATTGCTTAGATTAATCCGGAAGGGATCCCCATCAATGCTTAGTGAGAAAGGATCAAACTTTCTAAACACATCCAGAATTAATACAAAATTTAGGGACTCTTTCAACAATAAATGCTAAAATTTAGATAAAATGAGCATCTCAATGACAGAAAAATCAAAACACTGCCCATATTGTTTATTCTCTTGAAACGGCCAAACCTAAATCCTAACGTTAAAAACTTCGACGGTCATGCAAGATCAAGAAAACAAATTGCAAAGACACACAAGTCTACATGACAAACGAAAAACAAAGTGAAGCTCTAGTCAACTCAAATTAAATACAGGAGAACGACGAAACATATGTAATCTGAAACTGCAAAATCATCAAAATTCCGACAGAAAATCCTAAACAAACCCAGTTCACAGAGCATAAATTATTAAATTAAAAAAGAAGAAGGTAGAATCAAACCCACTCATTAGGATCAGCAGTGATAACAGCCATGTGCATGCCAACAAAGACAACATCTTTCCAAGGTACTCCGCAATAAGGTTGCCTCTTCAAGGGAAATACGAGACATGGTTCGCAATCAATGTACCTCCTCCATAGGTGGTGCTAACTGGGAGAAGAACATCCAACGCATACTTCACCACCCTGTCCTCTTCTGTAACAAGTTCTCCAAGAGTTTCTTCAATTCTAGCCGTCTCAGGAGCGCCTGTTTCAGTTGAAACAAAGTAGTTGAGTTTAGTTTGCTTCCACCTCAACTTCGAGAATTCCCGTTGTAAGATTCGCTAGGTTTGGCCCAACCCAACTTCACTCTAATATATATAGACATGTTATCTATATAATGATCTGTTACGGCTGCCACTACTAATATATATCTACTATTCTCCTACTACTATTACTCCGCTACTGCTACTAAATATTTATTACTACCAACGCTTCTGATATGAACTTTGAAGAAGATCGATACATGTATAATTATAATTATAATATGGGGTATACCATTTATTTAACGTGATTTTCATTAGTGTTAAATTGACCATGGGTCTAGGGCCACGCGAGAAGGAAAGTTAGACTACACACAAGTTCAAGTGAGGTTCCATTTTAAAACTAATTGACAATAGGTGGAATAGCCTACTAAGCTTATATGTTAGTATTCTTTCCTCTCTTTTTTTAATATGGGACACTCACATGTGGATATTCTCAACACTACCTCTCACATGTGGATATTCTCAACACTACCTCTCACATGTGATTCTCTTTTTACTTGGGCAATCTGGAGAGGTACGTAGACAATCCTCATCAGGCCTGAACTTCTGATTGAGGTCAAATAAGCCCTCTCTTAGGGCAAACAATACTGTTAGATCACTTGCTCCATGCAAATTTCAATTTCTTCTCTAGGAGCTTAAATAACAGACCCCTTTTTGGGCAAACAGGAGGCCAAGATCTTCTTTAATTTTGATACTATGTTAAATTTACAATGAGTCTACGGGTCCACAAGAAAGAAAGTTAGATTACATATAAACCCAAGTGAAGTTCCATTCTAAAACTAATTGGCAATGGATGGAGTAGCCTATTAGGCATATATGTTAGTCTTCTTTCCTCCTCTTTTTTTTTTTTTAATATGGGACACTCACATATGGATATTCTCAACAATTAAAAAGTATAATTGTCTTCAATTTTTCAATTTTTCAATTAAATTCTGTTAATAATTCTAAGTAGAATAACGTTTTGAGTTTAGTTTTATAAATTCCTAACAACTGTAAAAAAATAAAAAATTATGAAAGAAAGAAATAGAAAATATAAAAATTAAGACTTAAAATTAGATTTAATTAGCCAAACTTACAACTATTTACAGATGTACGTAACAAGCCTAATTCTTAAGAGAATAATTGATGAAAAACAAATTGCCGATGTCATCTACGTTTAAAAGTACATGATAATAAACAACATTTAAAGAAAAAAGTTTTATTTTAATAGTGTGTTACTTAGTTTTTTATTTATCATTATAATGTTAATAAATTATTTGGTTAAATGCAACGAGAGTTTGGATTTTTTAATTTTAGCTTTTATATTTTAAAAATATCACTTATTTTCTTATGGTATTGATTGGTTATTTCACACATAACATAATACAATTGTTTAAATATAATGCTGCTCCAAATTTATGAATAGACAAAAACTTAACAAACTATAGCGAATTGAATAGTAAAATAATTGAATAATATTATACGAAAATAAATTATAGTTTTTTAAAAATATAAATTACAAGAAAACCTAGTATAATTAATTCTAAATTATTTTCATTTTTCAGATCTTGATTCGTCCAGGCTAATTAACAAACGGTAGTCAAGCTTCCCAGGCCTGTTTCTGTTTACAAATTTCCTAGGTTCCTAAAACATATCTAATTAGACCCAAAAGTCACGTCAAACTTCTTCAAGTTGATCCTATATGAAAGATGCTTTGACCCTATATTCCTAGCTAGCAAGTACACATTAACTTGGATTAAAGAATCGGATTTACCTCACCTATCAACTTTCACTAGCTGATGTCTGATAGTTAGCTTTCCTTTCATTTTGACATCGACTTGAAAATTTTCTGTTACCTCAAAAGATGTCTTTTTTAGTTGAAAGTAAGGAAAAAAAAGTACGAATAATGCTAACTTTGCAAGCGTCAAATTTCTTCATTATCATCGTTTCAAAATGTGGTCTGCTTGATTTTGCGGAAATAAAAATTTTTTGGGATTAAACAGTTTGATCATAATTGAAAAACCGAAAGAGGTAGTAATTTTGCAAACTTTCCGATTTGTTTCTAGCAAATAAAAAAATCAGAAAAATTAAGAGAACAAAAAATAAATCAACATCGAAAATTTGGTAACGGAGTTCGGCACATCTTATAACAACTCAGACCACCAGCTCACAGATATTGTCCACTTTGGGTTACCCTTCGGGCTAAACCCCTCATGATTTTGTTCTTCTTACCATTGGGAAAACGCGTTGATGAGGGGAGGTATTCGTACCCTTATAAGGTATACTTTGTTCTTCTCTCCAACTTATGTGAGATTTCACATTCTCCACCCCCAGCCCACTTTAGGACCCAGCTTAGCTGACACAACGGTTCGGGTACTGGCTCTGATACCACTTGTAACAGTTCAGACCACCCGTCCACAGATATTGTCCCCTTTGGGCTCCAAGCCCCTCACGGTTTTGTTCTTCCCACCATTGACAAGACGCGTCTTAGGAGGAGAGATATCTATACTCTTATAAGGCGTACTTCATCCCCCTCTCCAATCGATGTGGGATCTCACACTCTCCAGCCTAGCTAGCACAACGGTTTGGGTACCGACTTTGATACCACTTGTAATAGATCAGACCACCTATCCATAGATATTGTCCCCTTTGGGCTCCAAGCCCCTCACATTTTTGTTTTTCCCACCCTTGACAAGACGCGTCTTAGGAGAAGAGATATCCATACCCTTATAAAGCGTACTTCGTTCCCCTCTCTAACAGATGTGGGATCTCACATTCTCCAGCCTAGCTGGCACAACGGTTTGGGTATCGACTTAGATATCACTTGTAACAGCTCAGACCACCTGTCCACAGATATTGTCCCCTTTGGACTCCAAGCGCCTTACAGTTTTGCTCTTTCCACCCTTGGCAAGGTGCGTCTTATGGGGAGAGATATCCATACCCTTATAAGGCATACTTCGTTCCCCTCTTTAACCGATGTGAGATCTCACACTCTCCACCCCCTTAGGGCCCAGCATCCTTGCTTGGCACAACGGTTCGGGTGCCGACTCTGATATCATTTGTAATAGCCTAGATTACCCGCCCACAAATATTGTCCGCTTTTGGTTTCCCCTCGGGCCAAACTCCTCATGATTTTGCTTTTCCCACCCTTAAGAAAACGCGTCTTAGGAGGAGAGGTATCCATACCCTTATAAGACATACTTCGTTGTCCTCTCTAACCGATGTGGGATCTCACACTTATAAGACGCGTCTTTCCAAAGGTGAGAAGAGCAAAACCGTGAGGGGCTTGGAGCCCAAAGCGGACAATATTTGTGGGCGGATGGTATGGTGTTGGGCCCCGTTTTCGAAGCCCAACGATCATTTCGAAATCAAAGAACACAATCCATAAGCGGGTTTCCTAACTCTCGAACCCTCAAAGACAAGCCCTCACTATTTAACATCTCAAGTC
>JANZLC010000001.1:21775800-21789633 GCA_026413385.1 Erythroxylum gracilipes
AGAACATCCCTTGATAATAGGGATTTTATTAACGTTGAAACAAACCCAATAATTATCAACTAAGCAAATAACTAACAATTCCTCCCTTAAACTGAATTCCAATAGAAAATCAGTTTACAACAGACTTGTCACACACTCCCAGACCATCACGTTGTTTCAGAAAATCTTCATACTTGAGGGGCTTTGTCATTATGTCAGCTAACTGATCCTTTGTGGAACAATAAACCAATTTAACAGTCCCTGCTCTTGATAACTCACGCAGAAAATGAAAACGCACATCAATGTGCTTGCTGCGTCCGTGCATCACTGGATTTTTTGATAACTTGATACTGGAACAATTATCACAGAAGATAGTGGTAGTTTCTTGCTGGTTAGGATCGAAAGTTTGCAGCACTCTTTTCATCCATACTGCCTGACAAGCACAAAATGCAGCTGCAATGAATTCAGCTTCTGTAGTTGATAGACTTACAACCGGCTGTTTTTTAGAGGACCATGACACCGCACTAGTGCCATAACAAAACACATATCCTGATGTACTCCTCCTTCCATCGAGATCTCCCGCATAATCACTGTCAGTGTATGCATAGAGTTCATCACTTCCTTCATTATTATAGAAAATCCCAAAATCAACAGTCCCCTTTACATAACGCAGTATTCTTTTAGCAGCTTGAAGATGTGACTCAGTAGGATTCTCCATATATCTACTAACAAGACTTACTGCAAACACAATGTCTGGTCGAGTAGCAGTGAGATACATAAGACTGCCAACAATTTGCTTGAAGTAAGTCTTGTCTACCTTTTCTCCTTCTTCATCCAACGTGAGTTTTGTGCCTGCAACCATTGGACTGCGAACAGTGTTGCTATTCTCCATTCCAAATTTTCGCAACATCTCTGAGGCGAATTTCTTTTGCCCCACAAAAATTCCTTCATCTCCTTGACTGACTTCTAGACCGAGAAAGTATTTCATTTTTCCAAGGTCTGTCATATCAAATTCACTCTGCATTGAGCTTCTAAAATCTGTAATCATAGATTCATCATTTCCTGTAAACACAAGATCATCAACATATAGGCTAACAATTAATAATTTTCCATCTTGCCCTTTCTTGACAAACAACGTTGGCTCATAGTCACATTTGTCAAAACCTGCCTTCATGAAGTATGATTCAATTTTGCTGTACCAAGCACGTGGTGCTTGTTTCAAACCATACAGTGCTTTTTTCAACCTATACACTTTCTGCTCTGCACCTTCCTTTTCATATCCCTTGGGTTGGTCAACAAACACCTGTTCTTGCAATTCTCCATGTAAAAATGCCGACTTTACATCAAGTTGGTAGAGAGGCCAACTTTTGTGTGCAGCAAAAGCTATGATCAGCCTGATCGTTTCCATCCTTGCCACTGGTGCAAAAACTTCCGTGTAATCAACTCCTTCTTGTTGAGCATATCCTTTCACCACCAGCCGTGCTTTATGCTTGCTTATCTCGCCATTCTCATCGAATTTGGTCTTATAGACCCATTTCACTCCAATACTCTTGCATCCTACTGGCAGTTCCACTAATTCCCATGTGGTATTTCTTTCTATAGCTTCAATTTCGACATCCATGGCTTGCCTCCATTTTTCTTCCTTCACTGCTTCTTCAAATTTCAAAGGATCAGAATTAACTGCAGTAAACATGACCATCTCTGCAATATTTGTTTCGTCCTCTGACAAATCACTTCCAGTCACATAGTCTTGCATCCAAGTAGGCGGTCCTCTAAACCTTCTTTGTGTTGCTGCTGATGAAGATTCTGGAGACTGAATTTCATCAGTAACAACATTAGTGTCTGTCGGTTCATCCCGGGTTGCATTTTTGTCAGTGACACCATCAGCATTTGTTGGTTCAATCTCAGCTTCTGCTTCCCCAGTATCACTCCATTCAAGATCAACTTCAGATGCTGCTTCATATTTCTTGTCCCAATCCCAGCTCTTATCTTCTTCGAACCTGACATCCCTGCTGATGATAATTTTATTCGAAATTGGATCATAAAGCCTGTATGCTTTTGATTCTTCACTGACTCCCAATAAAACACAGCAAACACTTTTATCATCTAGCTTAGAACGTAACTTGTCAGGTACATGAGCATGGGAAATACAACCAAAAACTCGAAAGTACTTAACTGAGGGTTTACTGCCAGTCCAGGCTTCCTCTGGTGTCATGTCCTTTACTGCGAGTGTAGGACTTCTGTTCAGAACATGTGCTATCCAATTTGCTGCTTCTGGCCAGAATGTTTTGGGAACCTTCTTCTCCAACAAAGTACTGCGGACAAGATTCATGATTGTTCTGTTTTTTCTTTCGGCAACTCCGTTCTGCTGAGGACTGTACGCTGCTGTTAACTGTCGCTTGATGCCATTCTTTTCACAAAACTTAGTGAATTCCTTTGACGTGAATTCTCCTCCTCTATCTGTGCGTAGAGCCTTAATAGAGCAATTGGACTCCTTCTCAACACATGTTTTGAATTTCTTAAAGAACTCATACGCCTCAGACTTCTCAGTTAGAAAGTAAATCCATAACTTCCTGCTAAAATCATCAATGAAGGTGAGTAAGTACCTTTTCTTACTATTAGATGTGGGTTTGATTGGCCCACATATGTCGGAATGAACAAGCTCCAATTTCTGAGACGCCCTCCAATTACTTTGCTTAGGAAAGGAGTTACGTTGCTGCTTCCCTTTCAAACATTCCTTGCACAGTTTTGAGGGTGGATCCAACTGTGGTAAATCACGTACCATGTCTTTGTGCTGAAGGGTTTGCAAGCCTTTGTAGTTTAGATGTCCAAATCTGCTGTGCCAGAGCTGGACCACATCTTCAGTAACAGCGTTGAAACATGCTGAAGTGATGGGACAAGATTTTGCTTGCAAAACGAACATTCGATTGGAAGCCATGGTTGTTTCTAAGATCAATCCTTTGTCAGGATGATACAATCTGCACTGACCTCGTTGAAATAGTATTGCCAGTCCCTTCTCCTGCAACTGACCAATACTTAGCAAATTATTTTTCAGATCAGGTACATAGTACACACCTGTGATTATTTGGATTCTTTCCTTCACTTGCAGCCTGATGTTGCCTTTGCCTTCTACACTTAAGCTTACATTGTTGCCTAGCTTTACTGAGTCTCTGAAACTATTGTCAAAATCAAAGAAATAGTCTCTTTTACCGCACATGTGGTTGCTGTAACCGGAGTCGAGGTACCAGACATCACCACCTTCACTGTTGGTTTCAAGGAGGGCCATCAACAGCATATCTCCCTCAGCTTCTGTGTAGTTAGCTTCCTTCTTCTTCTTTGGGCATTCCCATTGAAAGTGTCCAAGCCCGTGACAATTATAGCATTCAATAGTAGCTTTGTCAAGTCTCCCTCTACCTCGACCCCGGCCTCTTCCTCCGGAACCTCCACCTCTGCCGCCAAAATTTGCTCCAGAAGAAACCTTCAAGGCCTGCTCTTCCTCAATTTGAGATCCCATGCGTTGTTCATGCACAAGTAGACTACTTTGCAACTCATCAATAGTCATAGTGCTTGTATCTTTTGATTCTTCAATAGAGCATACCACATAATTGAATTTAGGTGTCATAGATCTTAGAATCTTCTCTACAACACCTATGTCCCCTTTATCGTCACCATTTGCTTTTAACTTATTTGCAATAGTAAGAGTGCGGCCAAAATATTCACTTACAGTTTCTCCTTGCTTCATCTGGAGAACTTCAAACTCTTTACGAAGAGCTTGCAGCTGCGCACGCTTCACCCGGGTACTGCCTTGGTACTTTTGCTTCATTGAATCCCATATATCCTTGGCAGTGTCTTTCTTGAGAATGGTTTCTAGGACTGAGCGATCAAGAGCTTGAAAGAGATAATTTTTTGCTTTCAAGTCCTTCAACTTTTGATCATCAACCTGCTTCTGTTGTGCTTCAGTCATGCCCGCAACTGCTGTAGGGACTCCATTCTCCACCAGATTCCAGTACTCCTTTGATCTTAGAAAGTTCTCCATGAGCATTGCCCAGTGATCATAGTATCCATCGAACTTTGGTACAGAAGGCTGGACAAAGGTACTCTCTGTTGTCATTCTGTATAGCTATAGGTCTCAGAAGTTGCTACTTCTAGCTTCGGTAGATGGCTCTGATACCAGATGTAAAAACAAGTAAATCAGAATGTTATTCGAAAGGCTTAATTATCATTGAAAGGAGAATCTGGCTTAAATAGCCTTACAAGCAAAAACAAAAAAACAAACTACCCGTTGGAGTATCCCAACAATTTCTACGGAACTAGCTAACAGAACATCCCTTGATAATAGGGATTTTATTAACGTTGAAACAAACCCAATAATTATCAACTAAGCAAATAACTAACATTTATCATCTGTTGGTTACTAGTCTTCCATTTCAATTTGCAAGTTAAGAATACAAGGACTAGCTGCATATATACGTGGGATATAGGCTTAAAAGTAGTATCATATAGCAGAATTTCTTGAGATGTATATGGAAATAACAATATCATTTAAGAATGAACAAAAAAGATTTAGTAATAAAGCCTTATTGGTAATACAGAATTTCTCATCACATTCTTAGAAGAAAAATGGTTAATTATGTTTTATTTTTTTGAACTGATGTTTTCTTTCTTGGAAAATTTACATTGTGATTTTCTTTAGTATCTCTACGAATGGAATCATCATCATATACTAATACAACAAGAAGTTCAAATATAGAAAATATGGTTTACTATTGTGCGTTAAAAGGCCCTCTAAGGACTTCATAGAGTGATCATAATTCTAGTTGGAGATTCTGCAGATGCCCTAGCTATCCGGTGAGAATTTATCTATTATTTGATTAAAAATTGTGTTTAAAGTTTCTATAATGAAATAAAATATTTTAGGTTGGGAGATGCAAATTTTTCAAATGGTACGAGGGCAAATTTATCAAGAGGTTCATTGAAATGATTGAAAAATTAAAGAAAGGGGTTAAAACAAGCATAATGAAGGAGTTTAAGAAACAAATAAAGCTTATGAAAGAAGACATAAATTTATTGAGAAAAGAGAAAAAAGAAAAGAAATTTTTTTTGAGGATGTATTGTTGACATGTTGAGATGTTGCGGTATTTGATGATGTATTGTTGCTCGGTGTATAACTAGGCATATGCGGTATTTGGTTTAGCTTGGTATTGTTGCTTTTCTTTCTGATTGTACTTACTTTAGAAGGATACTGGTTACAACTGTCATGTAGGACTTAGGAGATGACCTTGATGGTAGGACAGATAGTTGCTTGCCATTATGTATCTTGCGTGTTAAGAGTTTACCTATAGTATCTCTTGTTTGTACATAACTCTTTATTCTTTATAAAGTTACTGATTTACTAAAAAAAATTAATGAACTTTGTAATAGAATTCGTTGTAGTTTTGGTATTTGTTATTTTTAATTATATTAAAGGAAATTGGTATTGAAACTCATTTATATATGAATTATGTAATGTACAACTATATTATATAAGAATTGTTTTTATATGAACTATGTATTGGTACTTATTATTTTTCAACTTTTCTTGTCTATGAAGCAATGGTTAATTAAACAGAATAAACACTTGCATATAAAATCAATACACATTGAAGAGTTTAGTCCATATAAATTGAAGGCAAAGTATAAAATGACATTGAATTGATTTATGTAAATTCTACAATTCATATTGGTCAAAAAAAAAAGATATGCGAAATATGAACAATTTGTCTATACAAAACAAACATTATTACTATTATCACGTATGTCAATAAAACATACATCTAAAAGCCAACGAGACAACTATCAAAAAGTCATAGGCATCCCTCATTTATAATTGACTGCAAAACTTATTCTTTTGATAATTGTGTTAATGACATTCTCCTTTTAATATCTTGAGCTTGTAACTATTTTGAAGTAATATTATAGTGTCCTATGAATTGTAGACCCCTTAGTTTAAATGATTACTAGAATGTGTATGGAGTAACATCTCCAAATTTTCTTTTACTGGCATGTTCAAATGTACCAATATAGCAATTTGAAGATAAAATATTAGAAATACATTTGCTAATTATTTTAGCTAAGATAAATTGATAAAAAAAAACACATTCCTTACAATATCACTTTATTGACTCGAACTAGCATTATCATAAACTCTATTTACACCGGTTAACTATTTTTATGCTGAAAATAATTTTTTTAGTCATTAAAGCTAGAAATAATTGATAAAAAAAGAATAGTTATATATCTATGAAGATCCCTCTGTGATAACTTGATTAAGGCAATGATAAACATCAGTTATTGTAAGTTTTATAAACTGTATTCATATGATTAAGGTAAGGTGTACACACTTATGAAAAAGACTCAACTGGTGTTTGAGCCATCCTTGTTGCATTTTCTGGAATTATGACCAAAATTTTCACATTTCTAAAATCTCTGCACTTGTTCTTTCTAGGTCAATGTGCTTGGATTTTTTAATTTTTTTTGACTCATTTTGCTACCTTCTTCTTGCAATTTTCTATCTACTAGGCATAACTCTTTTAGTTAGAGGATGTATAACCTCTGCATCAGTTGAAGTCCATAATATTTCACCTCTAACAATTTATAATATATGTTTATATAAACTCATGAACTGACCCTTCCTATAATATGAATCTACAAATGTGTTACCATTATTCTAATTGTCTTAGGCATGCTAATCACTAGTATGTCCCTAACCAAATCTATTAAAAGTTTCATTCAAATAGTTGTCAACTATCAAGCATTTGAATTTAAAGGCTGAAGCACATCTAGGCCTTATTTTGTTAAGCATCTTTAGTTGCTAGTTGAAATCTTCAACATAGGTAGACTATGTATAATTCTATAACTATCTTCTGAGATCCTTTCCTTTCCAGTTTCTATACTAATTATGATGTATATGTATGGCACACATTTGGGAAGCTACATTTGACAAAGTCTTCTCTATAGCCCTGAACAATACCTAAACCAAATTAAATATATATTATTTAATGTTTCATATTGTAATCAAATCAATTATAAGTATATAAAGATGAATATACGTTGTACATATTAGAAATGACTGTAAGTACTTTACCATCATCCAATTCCAAATTAGATGCTAACAATTTTATGAACCAACTCCACGAATCTATATTTTCTACCTTCACTATTGCCTAGGCCAATGAATATATTCCTCTATCACTATCTTTACCTACTACACTCAACAATTAGCCTTGAAACTCCGTCTTTAGGAAACAATCGTCAATCTTAAAAATTAATCTTAAATGCTTCCATCCTCTTTTCTTGGCATAAAATAAATGTATAATCTTCCGAACTACAATAAAATATAAAGAAGTGTTAATATAATGTATAACATAAGAAAATGAAGTATATACAAGTTAATGAAAATTTTGATTTATCAATACCTATAGCAATGAACTCTCTTGATTCCTTGATAATTATAACTCCACCGTTGATCCAAGATTGCTTATCTTCAACTCATACACAACCTTGTAACTTCACATATTCATTAATATAATTTGTTGCTCTCTCTTTCCTCAATCTCATCTTTGCTCTTCTAATTATGCTTGAAGAAACAAAAATATTGAGTTTTTCTCTACACTTTTGGACCATTTTCTTGGTTGAAATACTTGGCTTCTCAAGAATTCTATCTTTGAAGTGTCTTATCAAGAATTGGTCAGAAACCAATTTTGATTAGTTTGTTATGAAGCAATTGTGATCAGGTCTGTAAGCTTTAACTTTGAAACATCTACCATTCTCATCATATCTAGCATACAAAACCCATGGGCATCCATCAATACACCCAATTTTGATCTGATTACTCTCACAATTTTTTAACCATAAATTGTGTCTGGTTTATACTATATAATTGACAATAATATCTTTAAATTCTTTTACAGTTTCAAACTCCATTCCTAATCTCCACTCATTTGGCACATCTGTAGGAATATGTCTAACACTTGAATTAGGTCTATGCAAAGCTTCACCTATCTCCTCTGTTCTAGGATATTCATCATTACTACTAAAACCACCATAATCAATTAATTAAATTTCAACTAGTCCATGGTCATCAGGAATGGCTACATGAAAGCTTGATTGAACATGTGCACTCTATTCCTCCATATTTTCATCCATATGTCTACCTTATTCCTCCACATTTTCATCCACATTTCTACTATGTTCCTCCACATTCTCATTCACATGTAAACCATGTTCCTCTGCATTTTCATCCTGACGTTCACCTGGTTCCTTTATATCTACTGTAACATCTCGTTATCTCATGTTAAGGGTTAGAACCCTAAAATAGTGTACATGAGATATTATTAAGAAGTTAGAATGTGCATTTCATACTCATGCATTTTACAACATACACACACATATGAATATTAATTGTTTTTGTACACGTTAAAATGATTGTACATGCATTCATTGACATTTTCAGGTATAATTGATTTATAAATATGATTATATTGTGAATTGTAGATTTTATGTATAAAATTGATTTGGAGGGTATAATTATTGATTTGAAATTTTTGGTAGAATTTAAAAAATTTCTAAAATTTTAGGTATTTTTGGACTAGAAAAATGTCAACTTGCATGACAATTGATAAGTGGTAGTAGAAATAAGAGTCAAGTGGCAAAGGAAAATTTTATAAATGACATCGAGGTTTATTAACGAGTGTCATGAAAAATTGGGAGATAATTGGAGTTGATTGGATTAGTTAAATACGAGAACCTAGTTTAAATTTATAGAGATTATTGTCACTTGCCAAACCATATCTTTATCCCACGGTTCTCTTAATTTTTTTTGAAAGATCATTTAATTGTTTTGTTTCTTGCTTTCTTCTTCTTCTTTGTGGCTTTCTTCTTCACCTACAAGCCTCTCTTTTTGCCGTATTAACGTTAAACCTAGCTCTCTCATCTTTCACTTGCTACTCTCACTTTATTGTCTTTTTCATTTGCCACAAGAAAACCTAAACCTCCTAACCTCCATGATGATGTACGAGGGTTGTAAGAGAAGTTGAGGCTTCTTGGTGTTTTTGAAGAACTTGGAGTTTTATCAAGTAAGTAACATGTTAATTCTCATGAGTTGTATGAATATGAAACAAATATGGTGATTAATTGATATTAAATGATCATGAGAATAGTGGTCATTACATAGGTGCATCGTGGATGAAGAATGAGAGTATTGATGTATTGTTTCTTTGAGTGTATGATAAGTAATAATAAAGAGATCATGTTTAAAATTTTGTTCTGATAGTTTAGAAGTGAAATGAATGTGATAATGGAGTAAGATATGTGTGTAGAAAGTATGATGAATGTGTGTATATGATATGTTCTGTTTTTGGTATTATGATCGAACATAGAATATGAATTGTTTAGGATTGATATTGAGCTGAAATGGAGGTCGGAATGAAGAGGAAATAATGAGGATATAAACTAGAAACAATAGACTAAGCAAAAGAGATGGACTAGGATGAAAATGATGATGAAGTGTGCTGGAATATATAGATGTAGTTTTTCCATTGAATATGCATCTGTATTTTAGTCATATCTTAATTTGTAGACATCCAAATGGGATGATTTTAAGTTTTTATTAAACTAGAGATAGAGGGCTATATTTTTTATTAAGGAATTGAATTTTAATTTTGTCTGTAAGAGTTTCAAAGTTTGGCTTGAAGTTGAGTACTGGGTGTTGTTGCAGTTTGAGAATAGTTGGTAATATTTTGTGTATAACTTGCAGAATACTGAACCAAATTATATAAACTTGGTGTCGTTAGAAATTTAAGACATATAGGAACAATTGTTTAGAAGAATGTATTGCCTAAATCCTTCTTTTTCCTTGCCAAAATGGCCATAAAAAATTGACCAAAAAATCTGTTGAGAAAAGCCATTAGGTAGAGCACGATTGTGACAGAAAGGAATCCTCGGAAGAGCTGCACGATTGTGACAGAAAGGAATCCTCGGAAGAGCTGCACGATCATGACAGAGAGGGAACCTCAAGGGAGTTACATGATTGTGACAGAGAAAATTCAACTGGCAATGCACAATCATGCACAAGCACAATGGTGACAGTGAGAGTGTAGTGATTTTTTATAGTTTTGAACATCCTTCACTTTTTTGACCATAACTTCTTCTCCGAACCTCCAATTAACTTGAAATTTAAATCAAAAACTCCTCACACATTGTCCGTCCTCTCCATCAAATTTCATGGTTATCTGAGTTCATTAGCAAATGATTGATTGATGACGTTTCTATAATCAAGTGTATTGAGTGATGAACTTAGAATAAGTTTGTATTATTGGGGTGCAAACCTAAGTTCAAATTAGACATTTATGAGTTTGATTTGTTAATGATCATGAGATGTGAATAAAGGAAATATATCCGGGATTGTCATTGAGCATGCATTGTACATAATCCATATACACATTTGTGCATAAATGAATACTTCATTAATTGGGCAAAGTTATGATGTATGTAAATGTGTGTTACATGATATAGAAGAGCATTTAGAGCGACAACTTCCAAACATTGTTGAGACTTCGAGGCAATAGCTATCTGGAGCAAACTGTAAATAACCTAGATGGTCTTACTTAATAAATTGTTTGTTTTAAATTTTTTATTGAATTATTATATAAATGAGATCATGTTGATTCCAGACATTGAATGTCTGAGGAGTTTGATGCATGAATGAGATATTGAAAGTGCTCCTTGTATGGGAATTTGACTACTCAACATTATTGTTGAATGCCGGACCAGGTCCGATGAGAAATATATATGTGAATGCAAAAATAAAATCGAGTGACTGATTGAAAATATGTGAATGTGATGCATTTCATTACATAAATGCATGACAATATAAAGGTTGATGTGATCGAAGTAGCTACCAAAAAAGAGCTTAAAGTTCATAATGTGATAAGAGTCTCTGACTCAGTTGTTAATGTACCCGGCATCTACTAAGGGATATGGGACAATATCTTAAACAAGCCCGGTATCTATAAGGGATATAGGCTAGCAAAAAGACATTCAGTCACAACAAAGTGATAATTAAAAGTGAGTCTCATATGCATTGCATTTATATTCGATATGTATGTTTTAAATGATTAAAATGAATTGTTTGACTGCTCTGAACGTGAAACGTGAAATAAGTGATTTGTGATGCTATTTGATTATTAGTGAAATGATGTGAATTACATGATTACATGAACTATATGTATTATGTGTTATGAGTGAAACATCGATGATGGGTAGCTCACTGAGTTCGCAAAACTCATTAAAATTACATGACATTTCAGGTTTGGGAGAGACAATATAGCTTCTAAGTCAATTTAGAAGAGAACTAACACTGATTTTGGATAGAAGAAATGCCTCAAAGGTCGATCAGCTGAGACTAAAGGATCTAGATAAAATTTTTGTATAATTCCTCATGTATGTAGCGTGTTTTGTATACCGAGATGTAAACTATGATTAGTTTTGATAATGTACATATATGGATGTTGTTGTAAAGCTACAATGTACATATTGTTTAAGAATTGTGACATTTACACATTAAATGATGATGTCATGATTAAGTTAGTGTCTGCTCTAACATGTCATTATTATAGGTTATGTACTGGAATGTCCTCAGGATGTTCTGGTATATATACTCTATAATAGTGGGATGTTACATCTACAGATTGTTCATCCATATTTTCATAGTCCTCTCCTCTAGTTATATGTAATATGTCATGAGCATGCAAAGGTGTGTCTAAATGATGAGTTACATAAACATCAACACTCCTATAAATTTGCATAAGATTTATTGGCCTAATATATCTTTGGTTTGACTTAATAAATCTCAGTGACTCTTTGAAGTCAAGATTGGGTGCTTTATAATGTGCCTTATCAACTTTTTGGTACCCTAATTATGTCCCCATCTCAAAGTCTATTACCAATATAATCAATGTCAGTATTCTCAAATGCGGCAAAATCCTCACCAATATATTTGAATTCAGGTTCTAAAATGAAATTTCCACAGTAAAAAACCTTACACTTCCATATTAAGCCATTAAAACCTGTATAGCAACCATTAGACAATAACCCAAGCACAAATTGATCATAAGAAAATGAGCTCTTTCGATCAATCATGGAGAGAAAGACTTAAAGCTTAAGAACAATCAACAACTAACTACAATATCTAAACCTCAATTTATAAAATCCAATATTTCATCACTGACAAACTATCTAAAGATAGAAACAACTATATTAGCATCACTAACATCACTAGGAAAAGATCCAATTCAAAAACTTTGTAACACGCAATAAGAAATTAACCAATAACTTGAAAATTTTACCATTGGCATCACTGGAAAAATAACCATTTAATAAAAATTCTAATGATGGTAAAGAATTTCACTTCCACACATTTGACTAAGTTATTGGTTACCTCCATGACTACATCTTTGATTAATATTCTTGAATTCCTTTTGGTCCAAATGTGGTAAACCGTTGTAGATAGAAGTATAAGGAAGATGGGATACTGAGGAGGTGTTTGGTAGTACCAAGTTAGTATAGAAGGAAGGCTTGAAGGGCTAGGGATGATGATTTGGAAGTGAGTGAGGCAATGTATAAGCATGGTTGCTTTGCAACTACACATAGGCACAATTTAACCCAACTAGTATTAGTTCAAGGTAATTCCAAGAACTTCAACATTATGGTTACAGTAACAATAATGAAGCATAATTTAAATCCTTTTTCACTAAATTATGAATCCCTATCCACGATTCAACCTGAAGGATTCAAACGATAGTAATCCAGCAGTTCTATATTCTCAATTGTTTGAATGCCCTGGGGAATAAAGCTCACTTGCTGGACAAGAGCTGGCTGAGTTTGCAAAAGCTACTATATATCCATGAACCGGGAACTTGCATGCCAGAGCAGAAAATCCAATCTAAAGTTGAGGAACACCAAGTTATATAACCTTCTCTTCCATTATAGACGTTACCTGGTCAATTTAATGTTTGATCTACTTCAGCAACGTTAGGTTATTAAATTAATTCATCAGACCAGTTTCTTGGCCTATAATTCAGTGGAAATAAATATAGTACACTGTCTGTTTCTTGTCTCTTGGCTTTCTTTTTACATTATTGAATTTGGTTACGCGCATGAGACAAGAACTCTCAGCAGTTATTAGCACAAATAATACAATAATCCAAACATTTCGAACAAATAACCCTAATTAGATCATCTAAAATATTCTTCTGGTGTTACCTTAAGTATACGTGTCCTTATTTTGTGAATACTTATCTTTATAAGGTCTCTATATAAACATTGTAATAGTATCTTTGAATAGTAGATCCGAAAGTATTGAAACATTTCCTTTAATATTTTTGTCTCTTTTTCTTTGTTTTATTTGTAGGAAACTTCAGTCGAACATAAATCACCAGACTATCGTTAGGTGATACACGAGGACACCTTCTGAGATCCACAAGTTAGGTGATGATTGACGGGTGCCGAGTGCTAATAGCACTCCCACTGCCTCTATTTTAAAGCAAAAAAGATAACATTATCCTTAACATTTTGTTTTAGATTTGACTTTCTTTGTTATTATTCTTAACAAAATTAATAATAATTATGAAGTACGGGACATTATTTAATATAATTAAATATTAAATAAATTATTAATAATAAGAATAATAGTAAATAGAAAAATAATAATTATCAAAAATTTAACAATTAAATTAATAAAAATAATTTAATAACCATAACAATTTATGGTAATTATATAATGGTGAATAATTTATATAATTATTATCAATCGTAAAT
>JANZLC010000001.1:21807311-21820703 GCA_026413385.1 Erythroxylum gracilipes
TTGATTCTTTAAAGAAACGGTTATTCAGTTTGAGTTCTGTAACTAACTCAAGCTGATGTGTCTTCTTAATTTCTTCCGTCTACTTTCTGCCTTTGCGTCTTGCGTCTACTTTCTTCCGTCTGCTTTCTTTATTATAGCTTCCGTCTGCTTTTCAAATAGCTTCCTTCCATCTGCTTTTTTGTGTTTGCTTTCTTTCGTCTGCTTTTTTGCGTCTGCTTTCTGTCGTTTACTTTTTTGCGTCTACTTTCTTCCGTCTGCTTTTTTTGCGTCTGCTTTCTTATTATAGCTTCTGTCTGCTTTTCAAATAGCTTCCTTCCGTCTGCTTTTTTGCGTCTGCTTTCTTATTATAACTTCCGTCTGTTTTTTTGCGTCTTCTTTCTTTCGTCTGCTTTTTTGCATCTTCTTTCTTAGTTTTACGTTATTATTTGTTTTGCATCAAAATCATTTAATCGTAAAGTCATTTTGACTTAATAGCTTGAAGACCTTAGAATCTCCATAATGAGTTGGCATAATTTAGTACAAGTTTAAAGACCATAAAATCTCCATAATGAGGGAAGTTCACTTGCTTTATCCATTCCACAAAATCGAACCAAATATTAGTGTTTCTTGAACATTGCATAAGGAGAGCATTTGGTACCAGAAAGAACTTGAGTAATTAAAACAAGATAATAAGTGGTTGATGCACTTGTTTTCATCACTATATAGAGAGCAAAGATAGTTATGAGTTATTTATCCTTTAATCTAAAATGGTAAGCCATAATATAAGGGAGGCTTTAAGAGAGTTGCAACTGAACCACACTAACTTCCACCAAGTTGTTTTTTTACCAAGCATCCTCAATAAAATTAAACAAGATTTGTTGGTGAATATTTTGGAGTTATGATCAATCTTAATAACTTCAGCTTCAGCTTCTACACCAAGTTTATAGTTTAGGCCATGATTCATTATGTAGTTGAAACCTCTAAGTCTACAACACCATTGTCCATCAATAATAATATAATTTACTTTGGCTTATAGGGGAATAAAAGCTTGAGTTTGCTTTACTTTTGAATGTTGTAAAGGGTCCTAACTCATTCTAATTATCAAACCAAAAAATGAGTGCTTTTCTCCATTCTCAATAATGGTTGTTAGACCAAGAGAGATTAACGTGCCCCACGGAATTGAAAGATTGAAAAGTTTGGATTCAAAGAAAGAAGAAGAGGATAGATTCAAATTAACTAAAAATTAAATCTGATATACAGTGTTTCGACTTTACCTACTCGACATCACGAAGAACTTGTTTCGAGCAACCTAGATAATGGGTAAAGAACAAACTAAGAAAATTGTTTTAGATCAAAATCACGCCACAAACTAATTCAGTTGATAAGTGATGCTCAATTCCTAAGTTGAAAAGAATAAGAGGGGTTTCTCCTCTCAAGATAGCTGGCGGTACACAAGAAATAATATGATCAAAGTTGTCTTTCCCTAACCCTAAAGAGGGTATTTATACCTAGGTCAAATAATAAAAGACTTGAGCTAAATAATACATGAAGCCCAAAATAAATATAACTTAAAACACGTCCAAAAATAGAATAATAAAAACACGCTTAGGCCTGGTCCAACATGCTCCCAAGTTTGATCATAGGTGCGCCTCTCCTCTTGGGTTTAAGTGATGATACGCAACCTAATATAATTGTCTTCAACTCTCAAGTGAGTCCAATCTAAGAATTTGAGATAAATGAGTCGATTTGGGTTGTGATTCAGATAACTCTCCTCCAATAGGTTTGATGCACTCCATTCTTTTCACAAATTGACTCACATGCGTATAGAATGCCTCTTTAAATCTCTCGGTCCTAGTTCTGAACATAAGTCCAACTGAAATAACAAATTCGCCTCCATTATGCACGCCATCTCCATGGCGATTTTCGCTCCTGCTTACGTCAGTTAATTAGACCTTGTAGGCAAGTTGCACTTAACGACGCAAACGCTCGACTCTTATTTTCAGAAAACCAGTAAACAGACCAGGCCTTTCTTTTTCGTGATTCTAATGTTTTCTAGTTGCTGATAGTTAGATGCGGAAAAAGGAAAAAAAAGATAGTCTAAAAACCTGGATGGGATTTAAGACATAAGGATCTAAGCTTACCAACATGAATAGTCTAAAAACCTGAATGGGAGTTAAGACATAAGGATCTAAGCTTACCAACATGAATAAAATATGCCAAATGTGATGGACCATGATTAAGAAAACCTTGATTGAAACAAGAGCTTGCCCGGTCGTATGCTTGCAAATTGCAATGATGTTAAATTATGCCTAAGCCCACAATAGCTGTCACCTTTAAATTTAATAGACAACCACGAGCTGTTGAATTAGTTTCTTATTCTCACAAGAAACCATTGTTTACATAGTCCTAATAATTTAATCGGTAAGAAGCAATATTCAATTGTAGAATTTCCGAGGAAGCGCTTAAGATAGTAGAAACAACTTTAATAACCAAGTACGGACTCAGCCCTTTGAGTTTGCTCCTCCTGTAAATTTATGCTTATTTAATGACTTGACGATTTTATTTGACTAATGATATCTGATCAGACATTACCTCGGAAAATTTTAACATTTTTAAAATGCATAAACAGTAAATAGGGGATCTATAGGGCCAGATTCTCTCTGGTTCTGCTCTGGCCCTGATCATCAGGGTCATCCACTCCCACAAGTAAATGGCCCTAATGATCAGGGATTAGAGCAGAGCCAGGGCAAGAGGAACAGAAGATCCCTACCGTCTAGATCATGGTATCCATAACAGAAGATCCCTGCCGTCTAGATCATGGTATCCATCTATTATGGTTGTCTATCATCATCACCCTGAGTCCCTGACGAAGAAATGATTTTTCCGATAAGAAGTCGTAAGATATCATTTTGCCCTGACATCTTGGAGACAGCAATTATAAGATCTAAAATTAATGGTAATTGACTTTGTCAGAGGAGTATATTTTAATAATCTAAACAAGGATTAATGGTTTTAATTAATTAAGTGCTTCGTTTTTAATTAAAAAAAGCATGTGGTCCAACCCGCCTCTAAGTAATACTAATTAATTTAATGAATATTTTTATTAATAATTAAAATATTAGATTAAAATGAGTGAAGTATGTTTTTTCTAATGGAGAAATTGTATTTTAAATTTGAAATTGAAATTGAATTTAAATTTTAAATTTTTATTTTTGAAGTAGTTATTGGTTAAGTTCTCGTACTTAGACCTAGAAGAAAATATATTGTTCATAATTCTAATTCTTTAAACTTAATTGTTAAATTTTTTGTAGATTAGAAAATGTAAAACATATACAATAGGAGCTGAATATATATATAAAAAACTTTTCTTCTCTGTTAATAAACCAAACCCTCAGTAGTTTTTGTCATGAATCTCAAATTGACCGAGTAAAGAATGTTAAAATAATTTATAAATATATGACTAACGTTTTCTTACATCTTGTGTCTTTTGAGGTAGGGTTAGACCCAAATTTATTATAGTATCAAAACTTAAATTTGTTTCAATAGTTTGAAGCGGTGTCCGTCCAGTTATAGCCATTTGTCTAATATGCTCATCATATTTGCAACTCTACTATGGATTAAGAGAGGTGTATCAAAAATCTTACATTAAGTAAATAAAAAATATTAAAATAGTTTATAAATATACAGCAAACCTCTCCTTACAAAATGAACCTTTTAAGATAAAATTATGCCTAGATTTATCATTTTTTCACTAATATCCGAATTTCAAGATGACTTTGTGAACTACATTTGGCAATATTGTTTAGTAACTAATTTTAACGAAATTTACATACAATGAGCTGATTTAACGACTTGAAGATGAAGAAGCATACGTTAAAGTAAGAAGTAGAAGAAGCTTTGAAGGACCGGGTCATCTCTTGAGTCTTGCCAAGAGAGTTGCTACTTTGACTACAAATAAGACAACACAATCAATTTCGTGGGGGAAATATCATAGTAGGGCACGAAAAAGAATATACTTATGAGATCAATGTTAGACATTTTATTTTGTCTTTTTTCCGTAGGGTTAGATAACATTAATTACATTTTTTGATTTTTCAATAAATTATTAGTTAAGTTACATAATTTGATTCAGATAAAGATAATAAAGTAGCCCAATAAATAATATAGATTAATGGGTCAAAGTTTGTATAAAAATGGGTCCCAATTAGTGTGGACCGGATCTATATTGATCTTGTGATAGGGAAGCCTGATATGGAAGCTATATAAAGGTTAAGGTCTCCTGTAGTTGCTAATATCAATAGTAAGCATAAGGAATCCTTGACCCGTTAAGGGAGCTTACGTATTGAGAAAACTGTAGAAAGATCTAGCCCGTGTTTTGATGAGCACTTTCCGAAAAAGGTTCAGGGAGGTTCGTGATCGTTTGGAGCTCGAAATCAGTATCGAAATCAGAGATAGAACCAAAATTAGGTATTACTCATTACCTTCGTTTTTAATCCTTTCATGTAGATCTGGAATACGTAATAGGGCCTATACTACGTATTACAATCGATTGTGAAAACTCAAGCACTTGCATATACACACGATGATTAATCCCGGCTTCAATATCAAATAAATATCATATTTTTTTAATGTGATTTATCTTATTTACAAAGGTTATATCTTGTTTATGCAATAATTGTTTAGTTTAATTACACCTTAATCATAATAATGCCATCAGAAAAGTTAAAAATTAAATCAGATAGCAACCTTAGGAAGTACATCTTTTGCATTAAGTCAAGTAATTTAACAATCCATATCTTTTAAAAATGAATGATGAATTTGCTGCCCAAATTAATAAATTTATACACTTTTTAAGGAAAGATACATAATCTTAAAAGACAACTAATTACCTCAAATTAATAAATTCAAATACACATGAGAAACCCCAATAGAGAAGCCAAAATAATAGAAATTAGTCAACATTTACAACCTTGAAATATTAAAAAAAGGATAAAAAATAAACCTCTTATGTAATTTAAAAAATCTTAGTTAAAATCTTTTTAAAAAATTCCTTTTAATTTTCAGTTGTTTAGAAAAACTCCTTCTTTTAAACTTTGGATAAAAAATAACAATGAAATATATATAGTATGAATATCAGATATGACTAATCAAATGTTATTTATATGAAGATTCAACATAGCTCTTAAACTCAAACCAAAACAATTAAATTTGATACAAATAAACAATTTATTATAATTATATTTAATTATTAATTTAAGTTGAATTTAATTTGCTGGGTCGGTTTAAAAGTTGAGTTGAATTATTATGTTCGTGATATTTGATTATTTCATATTTAATGTTCTTATTACATGTTTTCCGTCCTTTTTTTTAAGTGAAGTCCATAAGAAGAAGTTTTTTGAAAAATTAAAAATTAGGAGTCTTTTAAAGCATTTTAAAGATTAAGAATTTTTTCAAAATTTCTTAAACTATAGGGGAGATGTATGTTTTTTTTCCCAAAAAAAGAAAACTTAACAAGGTAAAACAAATAAAATTACAAGTTATATTTAAAGAGCTGAGTTTGCAGCAATCTCATTGGCCAGCAGAGCATAAATGAAGCAACTTGAGCCAATTTTAAAGAGTGTGAAGTCCTTACTGTAGCTCATCCTACTATATTAGGCCAGAAGTTTAAATTTGGGGACAACTTACAACTAGCTAAAAACAGGTTTTAAATTGATAATGGCGTTCCAACAACGTTAAAGTTTGAACCTCGAAGATGAGCTTAAAGTAATTTTTGAATCATCTTCTTTGGTAAAATGGAGAGATAAGAATAAGTCAAAAATCGTACAGGGAAGGCACTACTCTACTGCAGGTTGAGAATCAGATGCAGGCCTGTGAAGATGTCGGGCTCTTCTTCGAAGTGTGATTTTTAAACGATTAACGATGATTCGTTCCATTTATAGATTAGTGATAACTTATATATATTTATATATATGACTGTCATTTTCAGGAGGAAGAGAAATCTGAAGATCTAAATTTAAAATTGATAAATTTTATATATTTAACTTTGAAGTTTATTAGTATAGGGGAATTTGAATTGAGTTCATTCAAATTTTGGGTATATTAAGAAATTTAAACCTTTTATTAAATTAAGTTTGAATTTTTTTATTCAAATTTAATCTAAATACAATTTAAACAAATTTGAGTAAGTTGACTAAAAATGTATATTTTTGTACTATTTTTTAGGGTTAATTATCAAAAAATTTAAACTTTACTCAATTTTACAATTATAACCTGAATTTTAAAAAGTAGCAATTAAATACTTAAATTTTCATTTTTTTTCAAATATAAGCTAACGTTAGTATCTCTATTAATGTTGTTAATGTAGCAAGTCACATAAGATATAAATTTAAACACATTTGATAACAATTGGATTAAATTTTACGAGTCAAACTTAATTAAAGTAATTAAGTGAAATTAAGAAAAATTTTAAAAATTGAAAGACAAAGGATAAAATCCCAAAATTAATTTGGGATTTAAACTTTGTAAATGTGACTTGCCTAGCCGTAGCATTGTCGATCTTCTTGATCTCAATATGTTAGCTCAAGGTTTATTATTAATGATTTTGATGATGACCTTGTAATATTTCAAATTAGATTTATTTCTTTGTATAGGTAACGATATATTTTCAAAAGGAAATAAAATCATATGATAAATACTTCATTTATTACAGAAACTTTCCTTACGAGCTTAACTAATTTATTAAAAATGATTTTACAATATCTGGAAGGAACTTACAAATCACAATCAGCTCCGTGATATGATCATTTGTCTTAATATTTGCATACTGGTAGATCTTATCAAATATGATATTGAAAATTCAAAGTCAATTCAAGATATAAGAGAAGCAGCGAATAGTTGAAGAAGATGTCTATTTAAGGAAGAGCCACTGCATTTGTGAATAAGGGTGTAGCGCCCTAATACCCCTTGGGAGGATATTGCGAGCGCCACACAAGACAACACATATTGAATACGAAACATTTTGTGGAAGCATAGCATTCAAAATAAACAATTCCAGACATATGAAACACTTTATACATGCATTTCCAGAATCTCAACCAACTTACATTACATATCATAATGTCAGAAACCAACCTGAATTAAGGTTATTACAATCCATCAAACAAAAATCCAAAGTCATAAATAAGCCCAAAACAAACTCAAAAATATATTTTGAGCAACACAAAACTCATACTCCACTGGCCATTGCGGGTGACTTGTCCCAGTCCTTAAGTCCTTCTCTCTGAACCTACACAGGGTAAATCCACCGTGCTAAGCATATAGCTTAGTGAATAGTAATTAATCGATTTTAAAAGATTTCTTTAACAGTAAGTCGGACATAATCCATTTTAGAACAAATATTATGATTATCAGAAGTGCATAACACAAGAGATATAAACCTTTAGAATCAGAACATAATTTAGTTTATATCAAAACAAGCAGATATCATAGTATAAAATCAGATGACTGCTAAATCCATTTACAGAAGCGGATAATGGAACTTATATAGAAGAGATCGAAGTCTCGACACCGAAGTGTCACCAAAGAGACCAAATTTTCGACACCGAAGTGTCAATAACAGAAGACAACAAAGTGTTAACAATAGATGACATCGAAGTGTCACAGAAGTAGCTACAGACCCTTCTAGGCATACCTATTTACTCATAACTAGGACTTAACAGAATTAAAATAGAAATGTCTAAAATTCAATTAATGTATTTACAGCTTTGCAAATCATTCAATGATCCAAATCAATAGCAAACAAAACAGTCAAAGCAGAACTATCCAAAATTTACTTACTGAATTGCAACCAAAATTAACCAACGAAATTACTTACAAAAGTTACAGTCTAAATTACTTACAAAAACTTCCTGTAGCTTTATTGCCTTGAAGTCCCGGTAATATCTGGAATCGATCGCTCTAAAGGTTCCTCTAAAACATTTAATAAAAGCATATATTACTATTGCGCACAATTATGAATTCAATTATGCACATTCATGTGTACTGAATATGTATGATGCATGTTCATGTCAAAAATCCAGGTTTCTTATCCTTAATCTTATCACACTATTGATCATGTGAAACTGTACTTAATCCCTCAATCCAGATTTATTTTACAATTAACTTTCATGTCCACCTTGTTCAATTATTCTCATACGGTAGTTGAGGTAATTAGGTAATACTTCCTTATAGAAAGTTTTCCCTCTTTGTCTTAGGTTTCCAATGATACCAAGTTCATTCCATTTGGTTATGTATACTGAAAGTTATACTTAAAAGATTTTAGATTGTTCTTAAGTTTCAACAGAATTCTTATCTCAATTTCCAATCAAATTATGATATTCTTAGAGGTAGAATTAGAATTTAATCTCTTCATACAATTTGTAGTCTCATGTCTCTAGTTTAATTAAAAGTAAGAATCATCACATTCTGAGCTCTACAAGATAAGATATAAGCACAATACCGAGGTATATTTAGTAAAATATCCCAAGTTGTCATACTTCAGTACAATCACATTTCCATCTTAAATTCATCAACCAATCCATTTTATAAAGCTATGATTTTGGTGAAGATGTAGATCAATGTCTTATGAATCCATTTGTTCAATAATCAAGTCATTTGAAGGTCGGATGACAAAGTTATGGCAAAAAGAAGCAAAGGTGTTCAAGGTGAGTCAACCCTTTGGTGATACCAGCAAAGTCACCGTCGTGCTTAAGCATGAGGGTGACTTCCATTTTTCCCAGTAATGTCACCGTCGTGCATTAGCACGAGGGTGACTTCTCCAACTAATCCAGCAAAGTCACCGTCGTGCATTAGCACGAGGGTGACTTCCAACCTGCCATTTTTTTTTCCAGAAATCACAATCTTCTTCCTCTCTTCTACCTAATCCCTCATCACAAACTTTTACCCTTACATTTACCCCTTCATTTTTACACCCATGCAACTTATCTTATGCTAAAATAACTCAAAATGCAAGATTAGCTACAAATACCAAAACCAGAAAATTTTCACTACTATTCATCATCTTCAACCTTTGTCAAATTTTATGCACTCTCTCTTTCCTTATTTCATGGTTCCTACACTATTTCTAATTTATATTCTTTGCATTTCTACTCTCATTCTAGCCCATCTTACTCTCATACAACTCAAAACTTAAGATTCAAACCAAACACCAAAATCAAAACTCACCTATGGTTTGTCATGCATAATTACTGTACAATATATCAACTCATCTATCTCATGTATGTGTTTATTTCCAGCACGCAAAACATGACCAAAGATCAGTTATAGAACTCAGAAACTTAGAACTTTACTTACCTTGTTTTTAGAAAATCACAGCAGTGAGAAAGAAGACCAAAGCTATGCCGAAGAGAAACCAAAGTTACAGAGTTTTGCCTTACACAATTTGTAATATCTTGCTTTAATAACTCATTGACACTTAGTCCCCTTTGCATGTGGGCCACTTGTCATCCTCTTATAAGTGTTACATGTCATTATGTTATTAGTCCATTTTTCTTAATCCAAAATACCCCAAAATTTTCAAACAAATCCTAAAAATTCTAAAAAAATTCAAAATATTACTAATAATCTCCAAATTAATTTCCATCACTAATAAACCAAAATTCTCATCTTAATCAAAATTCTATAAACCAATTACGTCCGGAATGTCATGAATGTATGTACAATAATTTGTATGTGTCAAAATGCATATGCATAAATAAGCAAAAACTTAATTATGCAAGACATACTATGTATTGAAATTCCTCAATATTCTAACCCCTAACATGGGGCGTTACAGGGGGACATACACCAGACCTTCAAAATACATCTATAACATCAATTCTCTTGAAAGTGATATCATTGTCAAATCTCTTGTGCTTTAGAAAGTGAAAACTCTTTTTGAGAGAGATCATTGAAGCCCATATTGAGAAAATTACATTTTCATTTGTTGAGAGCTTATAGAGGCTAGCTAAATACTACTAGTTTTGAAGGTTGGAGAATCTTAAAAAATATGTACTCTTAAGCTTGTAAAGGCTAGCTAAATACTACTAGTTTGGAAGGTTGGAGAATTTTGAAAAAATATGTACTCATAAGCTTGAAGAGGCTCGTCAAATTAACACTTGAGATTTTAGTGAAATAATCAAGTTGGATACTTGGGAACTAGACGTAGGCTTAGGTTATAAGCCGAACCAGTATAAATCGACAGTACCATTCCTCTCTCTCTTTAACTTTTAAATTTTCATAGTATATTATGTGTGTGTTCATTTTAGCAAGAGACTTCTTCACTTTTATAATAGGTTCCTTCTATTTTCAACTTCCAATAGGTTCCTTTTAGTTTTAACAGGCGCCTTCTATTTTAAATTGTTTTGAAATGATTTATCGTTTAGCAGGCTCCTACCGTCTAATAGGCTCCTTTCGTTTAACTGGTTTCTATTGCCTGATAGGCTTCTATTGTCTTAAACTTTAATAGGCCCCTGTCTTTTATCTCTTGTGTGTGCTTGCATTATCAATTGGTATCAGAGCAAGGTTTCACAATTTTGTGTTTTGCAGCACGTGATAGATCATGACAAACAATTTGAGAAGCCTTGAAATACAATTTGTTTCAAAACCTCCTTACTTTAATAGAAACAACTACTCATATTGGAAAGAGAGAATGACAATCTATCTCCAATTTGTAGATATTGAAGTTTGGAAAGCCATCAGATTTGGAGCTACACTTCCCATTACAGAAAACATAAAAGTACGGTCTGATGCTGAGAGAAGAAATGCACATCTAAACGTTAAAGCAAAACATGATCTGATCTGTGTACTATCTCTAGAAGAATATGAAAAGATATCTTATTGGTTTATAGCAAAATAAAAGTGGGATAAACTTCAAGTGAGGTAAAGAAACAAAGAATAAGCTTTTTAGTGCATCAATCCAACGGTTCAACAACATCATCACGGCCTTAAAGAACTTGGAAAAGATACATCCTAATGATGTGCTTGTAGTGAAGATTCTAAGGTCATTACCAAAGGAATGGAGACCTAAGATGACAATTCTAGAAGCTGCAAAGGATTTAGACACTATTTCTCATGACCCAGTACCACATTGGGCCCATGACAACTGTTGCATAACTGGGTTAAGGACACTCACGGTATCCTTAACCCGACTATGCAAGGCTAATTGAATATTCTTTTTTTCTTTTTCTTTTAAAACAAGCGGTATCAGAGTCGGTACCTGAACCAATGTGCCAGCGTAGGACGTTGGGCCCTAAAGAGGGTTGGGCCTAAGAGGGGGTGGATTGTAAGATCCTACATCGGTTGGAGAGGGAAATGAAGTACGCTTTATAAGGGTATGGATACCTCTTCACCATAGACGCATTTTCTATGGCCTAATGTACCAGATCCCATCGGAACTCTGAGGTTAAATGTGCTTGTGTGAGAGTAGTTCTAGGATGGGTAACCTCCTGGGAAGGCTTACAGAAAAACAAAACCGTGAGGGCTTGGCTAGGCCAAAGCTCAAAGCGAACAATATTTGTAAGCTAGTGATCTGGGCTGTTACATTATTTTACTCGAGTGGCTACGAGGAAACTTGATGGTCCATGAAACTGAGCTTAGGCGAGATAAATGATCCTCCTACAGAAGAGGAGTGACACTAAAAGTAGCCTGGTAAGATGAGGATTTTGAAAGATTTGAAGAAGAAGAGCCTGAAGAAGTCAGCAATAACTGTCTTATGGCTAAATTAATAGATGATGAGGTATATTATTCTGACTCTGATATTAAAGTTGATGAATTGAGAAATGCATATCATGAATTATATGATCAGTACAAAAAGTTAATAGTGAAGTATTTCAAAGAAGTTGAGAAGTCCTAGAGCAATGATCCATTTCTGAAGAGTAAGATAAAATCATTAGAATCTGCGAATGAGAATTTGGCAACTAATAATATGTCTCTTGAAATTGATTATAAGTAAAAGGTCTCTGAAAAGGAAGTTCTGGAAGAAAGAGTAGCCAAGTTCGAAAATATTTTGCTTAAGAATGATTATGATGAAGTGAGACAATTAGAAGAAAAAGTTGCCATCCTAGAACTTGAGAAAGAGAAATCTGTTGGAAAGATCTTATTCCTAGAAAAAGATCTTGCAAAGTTCATTGATAGAAGGAATAACCTTGATGCATTACTTGATAGTGGTAAATGTGTTTTTGATAAGGCTATAATAGGTTACAATGAAAATAATAATATTAGGCTATACAAGAATTTCTTTGTTAAATCCAGTAGTAGCTATAGTCAAAACAGCAGGAACCTGATATATGGTAGAAATTATAGCAACTCTCATTCATCTATTTTGTGCTTCTATTGTGGTAGATATAGTCATATTAGTCATTCTTACAACTTTCGTAGAATGAGAAAATGATCTCAAATGTATGTTTGGAGACCGAAAGCTCAAGCTACTAACTTATATGTTTGTGACTGTTTTGTTCTTTTCCCTGTATTTTTTTATAATGAAAAAGGGGGAGAATTAAAGTGACGATATATTTTACCGAAAGTTGATAATATTTACTTGCATGATTTATGAGCATGATGAATATGAGATATATGCTACTAACTGAATCTGTGAAGTTTAAATATGTGATTTGTTAACGATAGGCTCCTTACTAAGAAAAGAAAGGCTCTTATTCAAAAAAGAAAAGAAAAGAAAGGCTCCTTTTAATCAGTAAGAACTTATAAAGTCTATTGGTACTTTTCGAAACTCTTCATTATTAGTTGAATTTTGAAAGTCTATCTGTTATTATTTGTCATAATCAAAATGGTGGAGATTATTAGCTCAAGGTTTATTATTAATAATTTTGATTATGACCATATAATATTTCAAAATTCAAATTGGATTTATTTTCTTGTATAGGTAACGATATATTTTCAAAAGGAAATAAAATCATATGATAAATGCTTCCTTTATTGGAGAAACCTTCCTTATAAACTTACCTGATTTATTAGAAATGATTCCAGAATATCTAGAACTATCTTACAAATCACAATCAGCTCCGTGATATGATCATTTGTCTTAACATCTAGATACTGGAAGATTTATCAAATATGGTATTAAAGATTTAAAGTCAATTCACGATATAAGAGAAGCAATGACTAGTTGAAGAAGATGTCTATTTAGGAAAGAGTCATTGCATTTGCGAATGGGGAACATACACCACATCTTCTGTTGGACCCCGAATCTTTTTGTAAGCTAAGGCTATTAAATGAGGATTTTTGATGATTATTCATGAGTAAAGAAATTAGGAATTTATGAAATTGACAAGAAATAGAAAAGATGGTTTAGATACAAGGTGGATTGCATGAGAAATATTAGAAGTACAAAGCTGGAAAATGTAAGTTCATTGAGCATAT
>JANZLC010000001.1:21834248-21845115 GCA_026413385.1 Erythroxylum gracilipes
TCAAAGAAATTCCACACAAATTAATGTAAAAACAAGGACAAAAGAGATCTAGAAAACATCAAAAGTAACAATTATCAAACTCCCCTATGCTAAACGCTTGCTTGTCCTCAAGCAAATAAAACTAAAAACACAAAACTTAGGAATAAAAAGAACAACAATTCAAACAAAATGCAAAAATGTAGCGTGTGACCAAAACAACCACTAGCTCCAAGGAATGGTTCATCACTCACAATCTCTACTAGGTTTAGCTCAAAAAGTCAATTAACATAATGTAGGTTAATTAAAAAGTAGGATCACCTCCTCACTGTCCTCTCTGTCTCAAAGGAGCGCTTAATTGCCAAAATTATTAAACCATTGTATAATTCCCCAGTAACACATGTCTCAAAGGGGTACTTCATTAAGTATTTCCCCAGTAACATGCATCTCAAAGGGGTAGCAAAAACCAATAAAACCTTCGATTGTTCGAGTTATGAAACGGCCCAATAAGGGACTTAACTCTCCCAAGTACTAGCTACTCCATACATAAGCCACTTAAGGAGCACAAACGCCGTGTCGTTTATGCCGGCTAGAACTGGTAAACCAAAGGTGTGTGATCGGTCGGAAATTAAAAACGGCCCAAATGGGAAAATTCCTCCCAATACTAGCAATTCCATACATTCAAGAACTTAAGGGAAGATGGTGCCGTTCCACCAACTTCAGCTAATATTGGTGATCACACAGGTCAAAAAGTTGTATCAATTACTGTTTTTTTTAATGAAATTAAAGGCAAACAAACGATTCTCCAGTAACAGAAAAAGAACAGCAAAGGGGGTGATCTATTAGGTAAATTAAGTTATGCAATATTAATGTGAAGGAGCTAAACTTAGTTATAATCGGGTGTCCACCATTTCCTACGAAGTTCACAGTTGATAAAGGATAGCAACGAAAAGAATATGCAAAAGACAGAATGCAACAGGAAAGAAAGAAACATAAATAAAGTGACAAAAGAAGAACAGAATTAAAGAACGAACTAAACAACCGAAACCTAACTAGACAAACTCCCCTATGCTAAAACTAAGCATTAACCTCAATGAAAAACAATTATGGAGAAAGAAGGGGAGGATTACCTGGGTTTGCAGAAGATTGATGCCATAAGTTGAATGCAGTTGCAAGTTCATGAATGGTAGCATTTTGAGTTTCAACAATGCGCTGCAAGCTAGTCTGATTAGATTGAATGGTCGAAAGGGTATCCCCGAAATGTCGAAGGTAATGGCTCTGATCAGTGAATAAAGCTCGGAGAGCGGCTTGTTCAGTTTGGATAGAAGAGAGGGTTTGAGATAGAGCGCGAAGGTCAAAAACGGAGGGATCAAATTGGAAGGAAGAGGAAGGGATGGACGTCGGTAGAGGGACCGGAGAGTTAGATGTATTCAATGGTTTGGGATCAGTGTTGTCAACCACAGGCATCCAACTAATGTTGGATGGGTCACGAAGAGTTGTACGGGTTGGACAGGGCAAACAAAAAAGTACGTGATTAGGGTACACCCAACAATGATGTCCCCGTACGGACCGACACATGTGCATAGCTTCTAAGGCTGGAAAATCAATGCGCTCAGAGCCCTGAACTTGAAAAACCGAATTGGCGGAATGGTCGAAGCCTAAAGTTAAAAGCAATCGGCGTAATTAAATGTGATCATGTGAGTATTATGAATTAATTGTATTGAAAAATTGATGTGGAGAATTTAAGTATTGATTTAGAATTTTTGGTGAATTATGGGGAAATTTTTCGAAAATGTTGAGTATTACTGTACTAGGAAAAATGCCAATTAGCAAGTAAATTGATGAATGCAAATAGAAATAAGAGTCAAATGATAATGGAAAATTGTATGGGTGACTTTGGGATTTTTGACAAATGATATTGAAAATTTAGAGACAATTGCAATAAAAAGATGGGGCTTATGAGACTAGTTCAATAAGAACTAGTTAATTGAGAAATTAGTTAAAGCCTTAGAATTTGGATAAGTGTCCAATTCTTAAACACACGTTCTCTTGAACTTGAAAGACCTAGCTATTGTTTGTTCTTGTCTTAGAAAAATATCTGCCTCGAGACTTTCCTTCATCTTCTGAAAGCTTCATTCCTTTTAGAGATTTCTCACCCTCACTAAGCAAGCATTGTTCTGATTTTTAACTTGCTATCTCTTTTTGTTATCTTCTTCACTATAATCGAAATATCTATCCTTACAACTCTCGACTGATGATGATCAGATGTTATTGAAAAGCTAGGGTTCATATGATTTTTGAAGAGTTAGAGTTTTAAACAAGTAAGCTTGTTATGGTTCTTTATTTCTGTATGAGATGAAGATGCATCATGTTAGTTTACTGTTAAATGGTTACGAAATAGTGATATCTACATTGTTAAAAAGTGAGTGAGGAAATTTTTAGGTATACCATATGTGTTGTGTTTGCATACTCAATGAAAAATATGTTAAAAGATAAATTTGTGATATGGAGATGAGTTAAGATGAAATGGAAGAGTTTATGGAACTAAATGTGTGTGGTGGAAAATATGTATAACTAGGTGCAGGAATATTTTGAAGAAAACAGAAATGAAGGCTCTGTTTCTTTTCACTGAGAATGTAAGCATATACGTAAATATGTGAGTGTTTTCAGAGATGACTAAAAGAATGAAACTGGAGTTAGAAAATGGTTATAAGATGATTGTTTGAGATGAGAAAGATCGTCTAGACGATCCTCGCTATCATCCAGACGATCGCAGACTATCACAACTATCGTCCAGACGATCGCAAACAATCACTATTGTGCAAACGGTCGCAAACGATCGTTAACATCCAGATGATCGCAGCCCGCTATCGTCTTCAGATGATTACCATGTCAACCCCGTGTATCTTCTTCAGACAATCGCAGCTTGCTATTGTCTTTAGATGATCGCAGCCTGCTATTGTCTTCAGACGATCGCGACTTTGAAGGTTGAGGGCTGATGCAACATCCTTTGATCTTTTGGCTATATCTCCTTCGTCTGACCTCCAAATGACTTGGGACTTGAACCATTGGACTCGTAACACATTGAGCTTCATCCCCACCAATATTTATTAACATATGAAATCATTTGTGAGAGATTGACTGATGAATTTGGGACGGAATTAATGAACAGTTTTGGAGAATGATAACCAAAGCATTTTCACTGAACATGGTTCAGTATTTTAGGCATAACTTGTAACATAGTTATCGAAGTGAGATGATTCTTAAATTGGAGTAAACTATAAATATAAGGTTATAAATTTTATGAAGAGATAGAATTTCAATTCTATCTTTAAGAATTTTAGTTTTCTGAACAGAAGTCAAGTATAAAATACTGTTTCAGTTTAAGAATAGTCCGAATTATTTGGAGTATACCTTTTGGAGTACTAAACCAAATTGAATGATCTTGGTGTCATTGGAAACTTAAGACAAGGTGGAATATGTTTCTAGAAGAAAGTGTTGCCAAATGACTTTGTTATCAAGGTCAGAAAGAACATGTAAAGTTGACCCGAAATGATATTTTTGGAAAAACCTGAAGTGAGTAATTGAGTGATGAAACTAGATTCAAGTGATTGTATTGAGACATAAACCTTAAGTATAAATGTTACTTAAGTGAGTTTTGATATTGGAATGACTTTATGATCTGAATAATGGAAAAGTACCCGGGAATGTCATTGAGTATGTAGTGTACATATTCCATATTTGTGCATAAATGAATACTTTTAATTGTGCAGTTATTAATGTGTAATTTTGGATGTACAGGATGAAAGTCCGCATTCAGACATTTCCAGAATTTGAAGCAAATGCTAATCTAGAGCGTACTGTGAGTATACTTAGATGGTCTTACTTTAGTGTTGGTTTTGTTTATGTTATGAATTGAGTGATTATGAATGAGATGTGAATGTGATTTGATTGTTGAATTCCAAACAATGAAGGTCCGATGATTGTGATATATAAATGGGATATTGAAGTGCTACGTGTATGTGAACATGATGAAAAAAATGTGATTCTCAATTTTAATGTTGAATGCCAGACTAAGGTCTGATACTATGCGAATGTGTTGAATTGGAATATGCAAATGTGATTGATGCATTCCATTTCATGAATGCATGAAAGATAAAGGTAGTTGTAACCAAAGTAGCCAACGAAAAAAGTTTAAAGCTCAGACTATGAAAAAGAGCTTAAAGTTCAGACTGTGAAAAAGAGCTTAAAACTCAGACTGTGAAAGAGAGCCTAGAGGTCAGAAAGTGAATAAGAGCCAAAGGCTCACTATGTAAAATGAGCTCGGTATCCCCAAACGGATACGGGACAGTTTTGAATGAGCCCGGTATCTACAATGGATACGGGATAGTTATAGGCACTCGGTCACAACAAGTAACAAATTGAAAGTGAGTCTTATGTGCACTATATATGCATGATATGAATGATTATAATGGTGTGAATGATTTCTAAATGTGATGTATGTTGAATGCAAAATTTGAAATGGTTAATCAAGTGTATGTGATTCAATATGATTATTATTGAAGTGATGTGAATTATGTGATTATGTGAACTGTATGTGTTATGCGATTGAGTGAGCCATCGAAGATGGTCACCCAAAATGTGCAATTATTTTCAGGCTCAGAAGAGTACCTCGTTAGGCTAACGGTAGTATAACCATTTCATACAAGTAAGAGATAGAGGTCGGGATCGGTTCATCTGTATTTGTATTTTCTTTAACTTGTATCAAATTGTGTATTTCAAAATTTCTGTACAATATGTATATGAAAGATTTTGCAATGAAGTGAAATTAGGACTATAAGTATTTTGTACTTGTAATGGCCGCAATAGGCTATTGAAATTCTGATGATTGTATTACTGTGATTGAAAAAGTTATGATTAAAATGGGTCATTTTGATTATTCATTTCCACATACGCGTGTCGTAATTTTGAAAAAAAATTGTATTGAGATTCTACTAGCATGTCACCCTCGCAGGGCACGGATTCGGATATCTATCAAGATGTCAGGTACGTATCTTACAAGAGTGGAGTGCTACATTAGTTGGTATCAGAGCCTAGAATTAGTATCTTATATGGGCATTTTTTCAAAAAAAATGAGTCAAGTTACATGCATTTTAGACATGTCTTGGCGCGCAGTAGCAACTAATCCCTAGTTTGAGTCGCATTTACATAAGGCACACGTATGAGCATGTGTTAAGAGTTTGAGTTGATAGAATTGGTGAGAAGAGTGATGCTCTTTCAGAACAAGAGAAAATGAAAGTTGTGGATAATTAAAAATGGGAAATAGTATATGGTTAGATATGATAAATCATTATTCAATGCAATTGTATTGGAGGATGTATTATTGAATATAACACCAATATTGTACTGTGGCAGTATATCCCTGAATGTAATAAAGACGTGAATGTATTGTCATGGAATGTTTGAGGAAAATAGGGATATAAGTAGGAATGATGAGGTTAAAGTGTACAAGTATAATGTAATGAAAATATAAATTGTTATGATCTTAAGAAGATGAATTTGGAATTGAACTAGTTGTTGATTAATGTGGCAAGAGTTATGATCCTCCGTAAGAATATATTAGTGGAGATTAAGATTTGAAATTTCAGAATGATTATGCATCAATAACTTCAAATGGATTGCGAATATATATGTAAGATGAATAGATGACAATAGGAAAATGAGATAGAAATGAGAAAAGAGTAAAAGGGGAATGAAATAGTCGTAAATGACTTTATAGGAAATGAATGATGTGTAGTAAAGAGAAAGTTATAAATGCATATAAGAGAGGATTTTGTGTATGAATGAGATAAAGACAAAGATGATGAATCAATGAGAAAAAATTGATGCACTCAAAATGGTAGTCGACTCATTATGAAATAGGGTAGCCTCGGAAGAGATAAATTCTGGAAAATTGGAGTAAAGTTGTGTTAGTATGTTTGATAATAAGAGGAGGAAAGTGTAAGGTACGATAGTGGCCTGACAAAAATAGGTTTCTGTCACGATCGTGCTGGGATACCTAAATTGTGGGCAGGAACAAAGAGAGAAATGTTGTCTGGAATTAATTGGAATTCAAGTATCATTAGCGAATGTTAGTAATTGATTAATTGGCATAAATACATTTATAGATAAGATGTAATGATTTTGATGGTATATACCAAGGTATTAGAGTAAATAAATTTGCTTAATGCCTTATTGAGCCTTATTATAAAGGATGTTCTGATCATATAAGTTATGGAATAAATTGATCTTATTGAGATATTATGAAAAGTTGAAATTGATCTTCTAGAGGTACTAAGAATGACTGATACGTAATCATTGGAAAATAGTTAATTGATAACGATGTCATGAGCAGTATCGAGGACAGTAGCAAGAAATCTTCTTTTAAATAAGAATTTCGCTAAGATAGGTTCAGTAAACCAGATTATTCAATTTAAGAATGATCAAAGAAACAAATCAGAAATGAATAAGTAATAAATCAAAAGTGAATATTAGAGTCATATCCCTAGTAGAGACTTAAGTATAAGAGGTAAAACATGCTACTGAGAATGTATGCATTTTGTTTGAGGTAAAGCATCCAACTATGTGAGTGGATTTCTGGAATTTGAGATAAAACTATTGCTAATGTGGGGAGAACATAGGTCCACGTTATATTCTATGTAAATATGTGTGGGAGATACAATTATATCTGATGAACGTGTTATCAACACAGGAAGTTAAGTTTGCAAATGAATTGAAATGTGTGGAGGAACTGGTATGAATGAGCAGACATTAGAACAAGTCAATGTGAAATAAGAGGAAATCTAAAGAACGGAGAAGATTATTCAAGAAAGATAAGTCAATTGGGAAATTGAAAATACTATGAGAGAATATTACCTCATCGAGGAACTAGTGACTTAATGAATTACGAGAACTAATCAAGGGCATATGGAGTTTTGGAAATATTTGTTTGAATTAACAAATGTCCCTGACAGTATTATGATATTGAAGATTTAAGAGATCTAAAGAGAGTTGAGGTAAGATTGAAATCAGAAATTCCAAGGAAACGATAAGAGATCTGATGACCTTTAGAACTAGCTAGATATATTAGACACTACCAGAAGTTGTTGAGGAGCTTTTAATGATCTTAGCCTCTGACAAAAATGTCTAAGGAAAAATGTGTAAATCGTATGGATTATTGAATGTAAAGAGAATTTTAAGAAAGTATTACATCAATGATAATAATATCATTGGGAATTGGAGATTTTATAGTATACGATGATGTTCATACAAGAGATTAGGATGTATCTAATGCAACAAAATAGTGTGAGTTTGTATACATAGAGAAAATTAAGCCTCATGAGTTGATTATTTGATATATGATTTAGAACTTGCTGCAATAGTAATTGCTTTGAAAGCTTGGAGATAGTATAGGTATAGAAACATTGTGGATATATACATGAATATATAGATCAGTAAAGATGAGGTAATTATTGAGTTTGAAAGGAATTTACAAATGAGTACTATATTGGTAAAGGTAGTGTGTAATTTGATACATTAAACAGATAAATCTATAATGTAATAGTACAAATTCAGATATTAAGGTTGCCAAGCCTAGTGCAATAAAGAGCATAGAATGTCGAGTTAAATTTTGGGCGATTCAAAATACTATTAGCTATTGAAATTAAGATCAGTTTCATATAAAAGAATTAACAAAGCCCAAAAGCTAAGGATTCAAGATTGTGAATCTTATAGAGAAATTGGAAATGAATCTGAATTTTTGAGTTTGAATTGTAAGAACGATATTTTGTGATTCAAATAAGAAGTATATGTACTTGATAGAGATGATTGAGCAAAGAGATTGTTAGAGAAGCATAAATAACAATCTATGATATACATCCTTAGGAATACACTGCAATAGCATTTGACGGCTAAGGATATAGAAGTAAGTGATTACATGTATAAGTTGGTAACAGTCTTAACTGTTGGAGATATGCTTAAAGCTTATATTTTGGAGTTCATAGGAACATGAGATCAGGGAATAGTTCTAAGTGACTTTAAGCATAACAATAATTATCATAGTGATATCATTAGGATATTGTATAAGGCATAATACGACAAAAAGAGTCGTCCGCCCTTACACTGAATGAAGAGGGCCTAAAAATAGTTGAAGGCCAGAATTGATTCAAGATATGGTTGATGAGTGAAACGGGTCTTTAATAGAAATTAAGTGATTCAAGAAAGATAAAAGAGTTAGGTGGATCAACATTGAAGTTATGGAATGTAAGTGAGATGGAAATAAGAGTTAAGTGTATTAACACTAAAGAAATGTGAAATATCAAATGAAAGATGAAACGTCTCTGAGAGTATCACCTTGCTAAGGAATACTTAGATTGAGTATAAGGTGTGCTTAGGTTAGAAAAAAGGACAAGTTAATCCTGAAAAGAAATAGCCTGTATGGAATTATTATGCGTTAGTGTTACCAATGAAAGATGTCTCAAAATTATAATGTGCGCTATGTGAATATGCTAAGAAAGGATAATATGATATGACAAAGATGTATTGTCGGCACATGAAGTGAAAATTTTGAGTAACCTAAATTATATTGAGGAAACTGTTATGATGGTGTGATATCTGAAAAAAATAATTAGAGGATTGATTGATTACACTAAGTATGGTCATTTTGAAGAAATTATTCGAGTGATAAAGTTAAATGAGAAACGAAGGAGTATTTGAGGAAACAATACCCCTACCTTCCTGATCAATTAGATAAGAATTTCGAGGAAATTTATTAAGGAGGGGAGAAATGTAACATCTCATTTCCCATACTAAAGGTTAAAACCCTAAGATACGGTATATGTGGGATCAATGATAGACTAAGAAAAATGCTTCTCATGCTCATGCATATTGTTAGCATACACACAAGTGAATTCAAATTTTTTCACACATTAAAATGACTATACATGCATTCATTGACATGCTCCGGGTCTAATTGATTATAAATGTGATCATGTGAGTATTATGAATTAATTGTATTGAAAAATCGATGTGGAGAATTTAAGTATTGATTTAGAATTTTTGGTGAATTATGGGGAAATTTTTCGAAAATGTTAAGTATTACTGTACTAGGAAAACTGCCAATTAGCAAGTAAATTGATAAATACAAATAGGAATGAGAGTCAAATGATAATGGAAAATTGTATGGGTGACTTTGGGATTTTTGACAAATGATATTGAAAATTTAGAGACAATTGCAATAAAAAGATGGGGCTTATGAGACTAGTTCAATAAGAACTAGTTAATTGAGAAATTAGTTAAAGCCTTAGAATTTGGACAAGTGTCCAATTCTTAAACACACGTTCTCTTGAACTTGAAAGACCTAGCTACTGTTTGTTCTTGTCTTAGAAAAATATCTTCCTCGAGACTTTCCTTCATCTTCTGGAAGCTTCATTCTTTTTAAAGATTTCTCACCCTCACTAAGCAAGCTTTGTTTTGATTTTTAGCTTGCTACCTTTTGTTATCTTCTTCACTATAACTGAAATATCAAACCCTGCAACTCTCAACTGATGATGATCGGGTGTATTGGAAAGCTAGGGCTCATATGATTTTTGAAGAGTTGGAGTTTTAAACAAGTAAGCTTGTTATGGTTCTTTATTTCTGTATGAGATGAAGCATGCATCACATTAGCTTACTATTAAATGGTTATGAAATAGTGATATATACATTGTTGAAGAGTGAGTGAGGAAATTTTTGGGTATGTCGTATGTGCTATGTTTGCATACTCGATGAAAAATATGTTAAAAGATAAATTTGGGATATGGAGATGAGTTAAGATGAAATGGAAAAGTTTATGGAACTAAATGTGTGTGGTAGAAAATATTTATAACTAGGTGCAAAAACATTTTGAAGAAAATAGAAATGAAGGCTCTGTTTCTCTTCACTGAGAATGTAAGCATATACGTAAATATGTGAGTGTTTTCAGAGATGAATAAAAGAATGAAATTGGAGTTGGAAAATGGTTGTAAGATAATGGTATGAGATGAGAAAGATCGCCCAGACGATCCTCGCTATCATCTAGACGATTTTAGACGATCGCTATTATGCAAACGGTCGCAGACGATCGTTAATGTCCAGATGATCGCAGATGATCACAGCCTGCTATCTTCATCAGATGATTGCCATATCAACCCCGAGTATTGTCTTCAGACGATTGAAGTCTGCTATTGTCTTTAGAAGATCGCAACTTTGAAGGTTGAGGGCTGATGCAACAACCTTTGATCTTTTGGCTATATCTCCTTCGTCTGATCTCCAAATGAAATGGGACTTTGGACTCGTAACACATTGATCTTCATCCCTAACAATAATTATAACCATATGAAATCATTTGGGAGAGACTGATTGATGAATTTGGGACGGAATTAATGAGCAGTTCTAGAGAATGATAACTGGAGCATTTTCATTGAACATGGTTTGATATTTTAGGTCTAACTTGTTACATAGTTATCAAAATGAGATGATTCTTAAATTGGAGTAAACTAGAAGTGTAGGGTTACAAAGTATATGCAGATATCGAATTTCAATTTTATCTTTAAGAATTTCAATTTTCTGAACAGAAGTCAAGTACAGAATATTGTTTCAGTTTAAGAACAGTCTGAATTATTTGGAGTATAACGTTTGGAGTACTGAACCAAATTGAATGATCTTTGTGTCATTGGAAACTTAGTACAAGGGGGAACATGTTTCTAGGAGAAAGTGTTGCCAAATGACTTCATTATTAGGGTCAGAAAGAACATATAATGTAACATCCCATCCCCATATGAAGGGTTAGGACCCGAGATCTTGGTACATGTGAGCTCAAAGGGAAATTAAGACA
>JANZLC010000001.1:21892280-21905412 GCA_026413385.1 Erythroxylum gracilipes
TTTTCTGAGACATGAAGGAACCAAACCATACCCTACACAGATGACAAGGCAAAAGTATACTATTTTTCCAATCACAACGAAAACTATGATCAACGTTATGCCTAATTTTCAACCGGAGCCTTACATTGTTCGCAATGATGATAAGGGGGAGAAGAAACTGTACCCCAGAGGGGTTAACAAATGATCTTACAGAGCATCAGATTGAAGCTGAAGTGCGAAGCATAGATGAAGCATGCTTTGCAACACAGATGAAGGGAACTCATGTTTCCCACCATATTTCAAAAGATCCAGGAAGTAGTTGTAGTCGACCTACCACTAATGAACCTTGTCTGGTGGTTAGAAAACTTACAAAAGGGAAGTGCAGATCCGTTAGGATTGGAGATATCAGTTACGCAATCGAGACCCTTGTGCATTTGATTTTGCGCATTAAGCCACTATGTACTGTATCTTCAATTGGAGAAATTCTACACCTACTCGGAAGACAAGTCCCGCGATTACCTACCCCTGATGATCTAAATCTCCCAGAGCCTAACCTATCTGTTCAACCTCCTACCCTTCTTATAAGTGAAGCACTTGTTCTGTCTTCAGATGCATATAGCACCACTATTGCTTGTGAAGAAGAACAGCAGAAGGATGATGATCGACCTACTTCATTAAGTGACTTACGAGAAGAAATAGTTCAACTATGACAAGACCTTAAGTCACTCAGCACAGAAGTGAAGGAAATGATGTTAGAAATAATGAAGCATTTACAGTCGTAATTCATTTTTGATCAATAACAAATAGGGGGAGAGAGGAAAAAGAAGAAGAAATTCTAGAAAAAAGAAAAAGATAGGGGGAGGAAGAATAAAAGAAGAAGAGAAGAATAGAAAAAGAAGACAAAAACAAGAAGAAGTTCTATTTCTATTTCTAGTGTATATAATATGTACATGATATTCTGTTTCTTACTAATATGATCATTTGTTATCATCAAAAAGGAGGAGATTGTTCAGTCAAAATGACTTTACGTAAATGATTTTGATGAAGAACAAATAATAAAAGAAGAAAGTAAGACAGAAGCAGAAGATTATGAGATAGAAGGAGCAAAGGTAAAAAATCAGACAGAAGCGCGAAGCTAAAGTCAGACGATAGAAAATCAGAAGGAAGCGCGAAGCTAAAAGTCAAATGATAGAAAATCAGACAGAAGTGTGAAGACAAAAGTCAGATGATAGAAAATCAGACAGAAGTGCAAAGACAAAAGTCAGACGATAGAAAATCAGACGGAAGCGCGAAAAAAAAAGACAGACGATAGAAAGACAGATGGAAGGCGCAAATCAAAAGTGAGACGAAAGGCGCAAAACAAAAGTGAGATGGAAGGTGCAAAGCAAAAGTGAGACGAAAGGCGCAAACTAAAAAATCAAACGAAAGAAAGTAAGATAGAAGCATAAGAAAAAATCAGACAGAAGAATGTGAGACAGAAGAACCGATACCACATCAGATTACTAATCAGCTTGAGTTAGTTACAGAACTCAATTGAATAACTGATTCTTGAAAGATCAAGGAACAAGAAGAAAGAAGCTGTTATCAAGAAGCGGTTGAAGACAAAGGCTATAAATACGAGTTGAGTCGAAGACTGCAGAAGTTAGAGATTTTAAAAAAAGCTTAGCGATTTGAGAAATATTATTGTGTGAAAAATTAGAGCTATCTTTATCTGTAACAAAGATCGAAACATCTTTCAGTTGAAATAAGAGCAGATAGCCTGAAGAGGCTAAGTGTGAAAGAATACTTGTTGTAAGAGACCTGAAGAGGCTCGGAATCAAAGAATACTTGTAACGTTATGAAAGATAGTGAAATCTCAGAAAGATCTCTGAGGACTGGATGTAGTCCACGGTTTGGGATGAACCAGTGTTAACACTCTCTCAACTCTCAACTCTCAACTCTCAACTTTGAATTTTTAATCTTACTGTTTTCATAAGAGAATTCATAAAATATTTTTCAATATTAATTTTCAATAGTTTGAGAAAAGAACAAGTTTCCTTTAAAGAAATTGTTAAAAAGGGGATTAGTGAAAAAGAATACATAATTCAACACCCCCCCTTCTTATGCATTTGTATATCAATTATTAAGTCTTTATTAATGTGTGATTCACTTCAGTTATCATTTCCACGAGGATTTATACTAAGCACCAATCAATTTTTCCAGATTGTTTAAGTTAATAATAATAAGGTTTAGAAATTAAAAGTGATACAAATAAATCAATTGCGTTGAAACTTTCAGGAACAAAACTAAATTTTTAAAAAGAGGAAATGCTTTCACGAAATCACAAGATTAAAATTTCCAAAAATTGTTATCAACTCCTGCTAAGGTAAATCGTAATCCAAATATTCTGCTACCCAAGTTTCTTTAGAAGTAAGTCTTCTCTCTCAAGTTTGAATTGCCTACTCGGTTTTATCATAATGCAAGTTTCTCAATTTAGATATAAATAAAACAGAGATGAACTGCATAACCTTTGAGGAATAAACTTAGACACTAATCTCTTAGCATTCGAAACCCAAAAGCCAAAAAGCCAAACCCATTAAAATGACCGAGAGATAAAGCTGACTGTTGGGTCTTTATGGAGGTTGGTATACCGACAAAATCCAGCAGAAAACAACACCGAAATCCAATAACATCACCACTAGAAGAAAAACTAGATTACAAAGGATGGAATACATGCCTCAACTGACGACAACAAAGATGGCGGGTGATGGAGGAAGATGACGATGATGGAAAACACAAGGAGAGAACACAAAAAGCAGAGGAAGACGACGGTAGAAGAAAAACAATGAAGATGGAGCTAGTTTTTGTTTAAAAAGGAACGAAAACATTTAATTTTAAAAAATGTTCAAACATTTGGGGACCACGTTAGAAAATGTCGCCAAATGTTCGACAATTGGCAACGAAATCTTCAAATCATTGCCAAATATTCGACATTTTGGGACCAAATCTTCAAATTGTCGTAAAAGATATTTCTTTAGCTACGATTTGATAAAACGTTGCAACTTTACAAAATTTAAAATCATCTGTAGAATATTCCTGTATATGTATTTGCATTGTATTTATTGTATAGCATACTGTATTCTTTTGTATGGTGTAGAATACTGTTGTTGTATAGTTTTTAGCTATTTTGTGTTTTATGTAACAGCTGTTGTCGTTTTGTAAAACATACAATGATGGTATATATACCATCTATTTTCCATTAGTGTAATAAGAATAACCATTCAGTTTGGTTAAGATAACTTTACCAAACATAAAATCCCTAGAGTGTCTTCTACAGATTCTTCATGGTATCAGAGCATTGGGTAGATCTATACATCTACGAAGCTGAATTATGGTAGACGGTAGCAGTAGTTTGAGATCATCGTTTGGAAGTATGAAAGATGACGAGAATCCAATGTTTCTGCAAAACTCAGAACATCCAAGTATAGTTCTCGTTACGACTCCATTAAATGGGAATAACTACTTATCTAGGATTCGTGCGATGTGAATAGCTATAGGCACAAAGTTGAAGCTTAATTTCATCAATGGAAAATGTGCAAGGCCGGAAGAAAGTTCGCTAGAATACGATCTATAGTGTCGGGTTGATTTTATGGTAACGTTGTGGATACTTAACACCATCTCCAAAGACATCATGGAGTCCTTTTTGTACACGAGCTCAGCTAGGGATCTCTGGAAAGCCTTAGAGCGGAGATATGGAGAATGTAATGGGTCGCTGTTGTATCAGCTCAAGAGAGAGATTAGTATGATTTCACAAGGAGATTTATCTATTTCCAGGTATTTTACTAAACTCAAAAGGTTGTGGGATGAACTCAATTGTTTGGCTCCCATACCACAATGTTCATGCGGAGCCCTAAAACAATGTTCATGTGGATCCCTTAAACAGTTTATTGAATTTGTGGATAATGATAGATTGATACAATTTCTTATGGGATTGAATGACGAATATGATATAATTAGGAGTCAGATACTTGTGATGGAGCCTTTGCGTCATGTAGATAGGGCTTATTCAATGGTTGTTAGGGTTGAAAAACAACGGGAGGTTAATATTTCTTTTGCTGATAACACCACAAGTGCTATGATGGTACGTAGTTTTGGTAGTAGTATGAAAAAAGGGGTTGGTAAAGATGTTTCTAAGAAACAGATGAATAAGGAGGACATGTTTTGTGACTTTTGTAAGATGAAGAGACATACAAAAGATACCTGTTTCAAGATTCATGGGTATCCTAAATATGAGTGATTCACCTTTGGATTACTCAGTAGAGAAGAATGGTACAAAGGAACAAATTTAGAAACAAGACATGGCAGTAATGATTCAACAAGGAATTATAAGTTTTATGCAAAGTCAAGGGAAGCAGATTCAGATGAAGGACAACGGAGGAGATGTCATCAACTTTGCACATTACAACGACTTTGTAAGTACCATTCTCAACCATTTTTTTAGTTTAGTTAGTTCAATTGAATGCGGTTCTTGGATAATAGACATAGGTGCTTCAAATCATATATGCCATGATCTTAATTTGTTTGATAAACCTAAACCTGTTACTAAATATACCCCTGTTCACCTACTGGATGACACAGTTATGACAGTAGATTTCATAAGGATATCATTCTTTGTGATCATCTTAGTCTATCATCCTCTTTGCACATACCTTCATTTCAAATATAACCTGCTTTCTATGAACAAACTAGCTTGTCAATCTTCAACTAAATTTACCTTGTATGCAACCTTTTGTGTTCTGCAGGACCTTGTGATTGATAAGGTCTTAGTAGTTGGAAAGATAATTACAAGACTCTATGTTCTTGACAAGTATTCTTTTTATAAAAATACCATTTTGTCTTACACTACACATTTAGATAAAAGTATCAATAAGCCAATACAATGTCATAGTCCTGTTGTTGATAGTTTTTGGCACTAAAGATTGGGCCATCCATCTTTCACTGTAATGAAACAGTTGCAATATACCTTTAATAATATGAATTTTTCTGAACAATCGTGTGATGTATACCATCTCTCAAAACAAACTAGGCCAGTGGTTTAAATTTGGGCACAACTTATAACCAGAAAATAGGTTTTAAATTGAAGAGGAATATGAAACATGTTTCTTCAATTCGTTATATAAAACAAAGGTTATATCGTTAATTCGATGAAATTTTTTCTTTAGTCAATCTTCTTGATCTTTATTGGCTCGAAGCTCTTAATTTTTTTCTTTTTTTGTTCTATTTATATCAATTGTTAGAATGTAAAGACAATAAGTTAAGTAAGAGTCCATTATTTTTCGCCGACAAATATCTAAATTCTTATGCCTAGTACCTCATAGATAGTCCTAACTAGATAGGAACAATAACCAATTGTAGCTTGAATAGTTTGTAAAGGAACCCTCCGTTCTCAAATTCATCCAACTCTTGCAATTTCTTTTCTGTCAAGGGGTTCTGCAATTTGTGGGGGTTCAAATGTCCGTAGACTTTGGTGAACTATTGGAGAGAGACGCTTGCTTCTTGTTCGTTACATAAAACAAAGTTCATATCATTTAACTGTATAAATGAAATTTCATCCTTAAATTATAACTTTTTAATTGTTAATTAAAAAGGAATGAGGTTTTCGGAAGATAATTGGAATATCAAACCAACTTCCTTCCTTTGATAGTGTTCATGTTTTCCTGTAAAATTCAAGACAGATCTGATTAGTGAAACTTTTGGATTTATTATTAGATCTTCTCTATTAGAACCAGAGATAATTCAACATGTTGTCTCTCGAATGAGCATATGGTAAGATCTAGAAATTGTTAATAATAAGTACAGAAGCTTTGAGATGCCATGTCACTTTCTTTTTTACCTTCAACCTTTACGAATTTAGTTGATAAATTTACAGTTATATGACTTCGTAGATTATGTCTTATTGGGATATAGGCCTTCGGATTGTAACGTGGTTTGTTTTTAATTCTTTTTAATTTAGTTCTCTTTTGTATGCAAGAAAGAAAAACACTTCAAAGAGTACAATAAAGTTTGCACCTGGGAGATGAGCTTAAAGTAAAATTTGGATCATCACAACAAGAATCGATGGACCATTTCTTTTGTAAAATGGAAAGATAAGAATAAGTAAAAAAATCGTAAGGGAAGGCACAGGCACTACTCTATTGCAGATTGAGAATCAGATGCGGGCCTATGAAGATGTCAGGCTCTTTTTCCACGAGTGATTTGTCAAACCATTAAGGATGATTCCTTTGATTTATAGCTTAGTAATAACTTACATATATTAATAAATATGGCTGTCATTTTCAGGATTATGCAAAATCTTAAGATCTGAATTTAAATTTTGTATATTTAACTCTCAGTTTATTAGAATAGGGGAATTTGAATTGAGTCCGTTCAAATTTTGGGTATAATAAGAAATTTAAACCCTTTTATTAAATTAAGTTTGGACTTTTTATTCAAATTTAATTCGAACACAATTTAAACAAATTTGAGTAAGTTGATTAAAAATGTAGATTTACAATATTTTTAATTTGAATCATGATCACAAGAAATCTAGAAGGAAATGATATTATATAATATAGGGTCAATTATAAATTTTTTTCAAATTTTACTTAATTTTATAACACTCACTCGAACTTTAAAAAATAGTATTAAAATATCTCAACTTTTAATTTCTAATAAAAATATTTCTACATTAATTTCTGTGTTATTGTGGATAACGTGGTGAATCACATCATATCAGTATTTTTGTTATGTAATTACTACATATTGTATTTGTATACCTGAATTTTATTATTTAATAAATTAAAAATATCAAATACTTTAAAATAATTATGAAGTAAAACATATCAAGAAATGTATAAATATTTCATGGATTTTGATAATTTTAATTTATTACTAATAAAATTCTTAAATGACATAAATAAAATATGTAGTTGTCACGTAGCAAAACTTTTAATCTAACATGGCTTGCTTTATCATTTACATTAATATAAAGTTGAACGTTGGGCTATTTTTGTTAAAAATTAAAAGTTGACGCATTTTAGTGTAATTTTTAAAGTTTATGCTAGTATTGTAAAATTAAGTAAGGTTTGAAATCTTTTTAATAGCTAACCCTCTGATATATAGAAATATTTTAGGACGAATGAGGTACCATGTTCATCATCTATTCAAATCCATATTTATGTTTTGAATTAGATCCATTGATCTTAAATAGTGTTAAATTGACTCTTGATCAACTTATTTTAAATTCAAATTAATTTTTTAGCTTGATTTGTTGACTTTAAACAATACTAAATTGATTCAAATTCAAACTTTTGTTATTATCCTAATAATGATGGTATGCCCCTATTTTATAATGACGGGTTAATGTAATTTCAATAGTTTTATCTTAAATCATGGTTAGATGTTGCCTATTAAAATATGATCTTTATGAAATAAATCAAAATTGACATTCATAACTTTAGGATCTTGAATAAATAATTGTTACAAATCATAAGAGTGCAATATCGTGTATATGATACGAAAGATGTCATCATTGAAAAGAGATCGAGAAATTTCATCACTTTCTTGGTTAAAGTTATTTTCTCTCTTTTGACTCTCTTATGGTTACATATACTTCATGAAAAGCAATATGTTTCCTTAATTAGTAAAAAAAAAGGGACCAATTTACATATCTATTCAATTTGGTACATCCATCAAGTAACCAAAATAAATGGTTGAGATTCATTCCATTATTAAATATAAAATATAGACCAAACAGATTTTTCATAATATCCACAACCTCTTTCAGATCTTACAATTTTTACTTTTTTTTAAAATCTAATTGCCTTTCAACCTTCACTACAAACACCTTAAGGGATTACAACTTGGGATTTTTCATTAAGTAAATAAACATATCTACAATGTGAAAAACCATCTATACAGGTGATAAAATACTTTTCTACACTAAAAGATTGAGTGTCAAAATGTCCACATATATTGGTATGTATAATTTCAAAGAGCTGAATACTTCTTGTGACTCCTTTCTTACTACGCTTGGTTTGATATCTCTTAATGCAATCTAACATACATCAGATTAGTAAAATCTAAATTCTGAAGAATTTCATTCTTTACGAATCTGCCTAATAATTCTTTGAATATATGACCCAAATATTTATGTCACAAGTAAGTTAATTTTTTTTGCAAGTCATCCTCTATTCCACCTGTCCTTGAACCTATGACATGTTAGATGTAGATAATGCATCAACACCAACATGTCATACCATTGGAACTAATCGTAGTATAATGAATAATAATATACTACGATTAGTTCCAATGGTATGATAAATAAAAAATAGAAGTTCAAAAAAACTAACATCAAGTTTCAATTAATATAAACTATCCATAAGAATTTCATAATCAATAATGAAATTATATTTAAATAAACTAAAATAACCATCACTAAACTTAAAAGTAAACCCACTTTCTTCAAGTTTAGAAATAGAAATTAAGTTTCCAAAAATTGAAGGTATATAAAGAGTTTGTATTAAATATAGGTGATATCCAGTATCTAATATTAGATGATAAGTCTGGGCACCTTTAATTAGAACTTTCTTGCAGTTTCCTACGAACAGAAAGTTCTTAGTTGGGTTATGGTTTGAATTGTAAGGAAACCCTGTATAACATTAGAAACATAAATACTAGCACCAAAATCAAGGCATTAGGTATTAGAAGGAACTTCAGTTAAGTTTAGTTCAAACTATACAAGCCATCAAACTTCAGGGTCATCGGTTTAGCCATCAGAGTACCGACAAGAGACTTATCCATAGAATGAAAATGTTCTTTCACAAATTTAGGATATTCTTTAGCACTTTCAGTTTGTAGAATAATGATCTTATTATTGATGTTAATAGTCATTCGCATGAAATTAGGACATAATCTGTTAGATCTTTCCTATGCTTTATATCTTCTCATCCTAGCTTCTCGTATCCATAATGGCATTAGGCTTTTCTTCTAACAATGCTAAGATCAAGATCTAAAGTACCTAAATAGAAATTAACTTAGTCACACCATTTAGAAAAGTTCAAACCACATTTAGAAAAGTTCAAACCATTAAACACAGTAATAAAAGAAGCATGCGAATGAAAAGAAATAGCTACAAATGCATAAATGCCTAATAAATTATCGAATTTAAATAATTAAACATTTATAATTTACTGTAGTTTTCCTTTGGGAAAATTCAACAATATATTATCATAGTTTAACTCCATACAAACTTTATCAGTTAATCAAACAAAAACTCATCAAATACAATCAATATATTTGGATATATAACATATTTGACAAGTGACTATTAATTTTCATCTATTATGTTTATTAGTCATTGAGTATTAATTTACCTCTGGTAAATTCTAAATTCTATCAACTAATAAGCATCATTTATTTATATAATTAATTTAATAATAAATATTAATATTTTATGAATAAATGACTATTTATACATGACAAAAATTCACTTAATTAATTTGGTCACTTTAGTGACTAACAAATTATTCTTTTTTAATGTCATCTATAAATTTAACACATAACACATATCACATAATTTTAAATTTTAATAATAATATGCATAAAACTAACATGAAATTTAGATGCTAATAATAATTATAGTGAAAACTACATTGATTACCTATGATCGTCTAACAGTTAGGATGCTTGGGTTTCACCCAACAAACGTGAGTTCAATTCCCAACAAAATGGTTATGTTTATTTTTCTTCTTTAAAGTTCTACTTGAATTAGAATAATAACAAGTTTTCTTTCTTATTGTCTAGTGGTTGGGGTGTTTGACTTTCACTCAACAACCAGAGTTTAGTCCTCCTAATATTTATCTAACATTATCTAAAGAGAATATCAAAACATTTGACAATCATCTTCAAATAAGCATATTAAAATAGATGAACAAATTGTTTATTGAAAACATATATTGTTACAAATCATAAGAGTGTAATATTGACATTCATATCTTTAAGATCTTGAATAAAAAATTGCTACAAATCATAAGAGTATGATATTGTAAACTTGATTAAAAAAAACAATCTATTACTTTAATTAGTAGAGAGAAGATCAAAATCTTATACATAAGAAATATATACCAAATAGAACTTTTCCATATATTAATAGTGACATACATACATACATACATACATACATACATACATACATAATATAGCCATTAGTTTTGGTCACATTCTAACAATGTTCATCTGTGATCAATTAAAAAAAAAATAAGACACATAATTTTCTTATATAAATCAGTTACATATTTCAATTCAAAAAATTGATAGCTATATTTGTACAACTCTTAAACTTTTTGGAGATAAATGTGTCTAATATTAGTTACTTGTCCTTGTAATATCAATTGTTTGTTTCAATTTGAACTGTAACTATTTATGCAATATACATATTGCCCTTTGTAATTATTTAGCCGCAATATGTATATTCCAAGTACTTGAAAAATATAAAATATACTTTCAGACACTAGACCAGTACAATTTGTTTGAAAATTCATTAAAAATTGGAAACATTTATATATATATATATATTTGTGAAATTTATCCAATTCCCGAAATTACATTAAGATATAGTTTGGAAACTAAAATTTCAGGCATGGTTACTCCACTAAGCATTATTCTCGTTCAAGTCCCTAAACCTATTTGTCACAGTGTTTTTTTTAACCGTATTGGCCGATAAACGGTACAAAAATTAATGGCCGATACCAAAAATTTTAAAAATTTAAGGTTATTTTTGTAAAAAAAAATTATTTAACCCTCTTCCTCCCTTCCCCTTGATGTTAGTTGTATCTTCTTCATTTTTTTCTCTTTCATTTCCTCTCTCACAAACTCACACTCCTACCCTTTCTTTCATTCAAAAAATCACTCTCTCACTCACCCCCTCCCTCCCACACCACACCACACCACACCCGACGTTCTCCTTCTTCTTCCTCTCATTAGTTTCTCTCTTACACTCACACTCTCACTCTCTCTCTTCTTCACCGTTGCCACTAGTCACTCTCCTATTGTCCAACGACCGCCACTGCACCTTTAATAACCGCCCAACGCCACCCACCAGCCCAGCACCACTGTAACATCCCGTCCCTATATTAAGGGTTAGGACCCGAACTTTCAGTACTTGTGAGCTCAAATAGAAATTAAGATAATGCATTTTCTTGCTCATGCATCATGTTAGCATATATGCACATAAATACTGAATGTTTTCGTATAAAAAGTGGTACATGCATTCATTGACAACTTCCGGGTATCATTGATATTCAATGTGATTTTATTGAAAATGAGGAGTAGAATGAATAGAAAGAGTGATCTTGGTATGAGTGGTGATAAGGAAAGATGTAGAAACAAGATTGGTAATGATCTGGAAAAATATTGACTGAGTATGCTTCAGTCTTTTAGCCACAACGTTTTCTTTAGGCATCCAAACGAGATGATTCTTAATTTGGATTAAACTAGAGATATATGGATACTTTTCGTATGAAGACATCGAATTTCAATTCTATCTCTAAGAATCTCAAAAGTTGTTATGAAGTTAAGAATATGGTGCAGTACATTGGTGTATGAATGGAGTTTCGTCTTTGTACTTTAGGGGAAAATTTGGGATTGATATAAATATATTTTAGCAAAACTAATTTCTGGAAACTTGTAGACCTTTCTTTTATCTTTCCAACGGTATATTATATGAAAAATTTGGACATTGGAGTCAAAAGTTACGATTCTTATAAGTGGAAACGTTTAGATGCAAAAAGCATACACAAAAATCAGACACAAAAAAGCAGACGCAAAAATCAGACTCAAAAAGCAGACGTAAAAGTAGACGCAAAAAGCAGACGTAAAAATCAGATGCAAAAATCAGACGCAAAAGCAGACGCAAAAAGTGAAGGGAAGAAAAGTGAATGGAAGAAAAGTGAAAGGAAGAAAGGTGAGATGATACTAAAGTTAGATGATAGAATTGGCCTTTGAGGTCTCCATAAAAAAGTTAGATCTCGAAGTATTCTTTTCAATGGTCAAAAAAAGAAGTTAATTCGACATCTGTAGTAAAAGTTATGACGTTCGCACTGAGACATGTACATTACAAGTGAGGGCATAAACGTATTGGAGTCTTTTGGCCATAACTTCTTCTCTAGACCTCCAAATGACCTGATTCTTCAACCATTGGATTCATAAGACTTTTCTCTACATCTCTACCAAAAATCGAAGTTATCTGAAATGAAATGAGAAATATTGAGTGAAAAGAGTGATACAGATACAGTGAGTGTGTTCTTAAAGGATATGAACTGGTGTTATTCCACTGAACATACTTCGGTATTTTGATGATTTCTGGAGTTTTACTGATCCAAATGAGATGATTTTTGATTTGTGGAAAACTAGAGACCTGTAGCTACATATGGTATGAAGAACTTTGAATCTGATTCAGTCTCTAGGATTTTTAAAATTCAGATGGAAGTTATATATAGTATACTGTTATGGACAAGAACAGTCCAAAATGTTTGAAGTGTATCTTCTGAATCACTGAACCGAATGGAATGTTTTCGGTGGAATTAGAAACTTAAGACAATAGGGGATATTTTTCGGAAGAAAGTATTATGTTAGAAGGTTCAAGGATATTTTTGGCAAGACACTTAAGTTTAAAAGAACATAAGCTTATAAGGAGGGATAAAATGGACTTTTTGGACTCATTAATGGCATAATTGGAAAAAGAAGTGTTGTCTTGCTTGTAAATGTAGAAGAACTACATGAATGAGAAGATTCTAGAGAAATAAAATGTGTGGATGAGAAAAGAGATATGAGAGAGAAAAACATGAAAAAGAATGAAAGAGAGAAAGAAGAGAATCAAGCTAGGGTTTCATTTGTGTTAAGCATCAAGAAAGATTTTGAGGCTGTTCAAAAAGAGAAAAGGCAGAAGAAGAGAAGAGTGTCCATTTGAGCTAAAGATCCCTTCATTTGGTAAAGAATGAAGGTAAGATCATTTTGAAACTTTTGAGTTTTTAAAAGGATTTTAGTTCATGAAGTTCAGGAAATGTTTGGGTTTAAGTATTTTGGAACCAATTTTAGTGTTTATGCTGTGAGGGATTTTCAATTGAAAACCCTATTG
>JANZLC010000001.1:21905512-21917031 GCA_026413385.1 Erythroxylum gracilipes
AATACATGAGTTCTAAATGGGAAATTGAAATGACTTCGAATGATGTGTAAAAAGAATAATAAGGATTAATAAAAAAAATATATGATGCGATATTAGTTAAGGTATGATCGTATGATATGTTTCATTGGTTAAGAAGTTGGGCCTCGGAAACAGGTCCCAACAGAACCCAACTCATCTTCTGTCAACCTGGGAAAGGCTCCAACAATAGGAAAATGGATCATCATACTTTTTTCTTCCAAGAAAAGCTTTTGAAAGTAATCCTTACCTAAGTCACGAAGTAACATAGGATCAATAATCATGTTTCTGCGATCATCCTTTAGCATTTCTACCTTCAATCTCTTCCTCTTTGTTGGTGCCAAAACAATTCCTCTTCACACAGGACCTGGATAAGATCATCATGGAGCTTCTCTTCCAAGTCCAAGAGAGAATCAGAGCCATTCCTTTCTATCGCTTGTTGAATACATTTCAACCGAGCCATAAGTCTCTTTTTATGATAGAAAATGTTTCCAAAATCAGTTGTGTTCCAATCCCTTAATTTTTTTGCAAAGTTAGCAATAGATGCACATAAATGGTTTAGGTTTGGATGCCAATTCTCTTCCACAAAATTAGAAAAGTTCTCATTAGCCAACCAGGCCGACTGAAATCGAAAGCTCCTGGTACCCTTACACTCCGCTATTACCCTATTAAATTTAACAAGCAAAGGCCTATGGTCTAATCCAAGAAATGGCAAGTGAGAATTTGTTATTTATGAGAAGGAGTCCAGCCAGAAAGACGAGCATAGTGCCCTTTCCAATCTCGCTTGGACAGTTCCCTGCCACCATGTAAATTTTGGTCCCACATAGCTAAGATCATGTAGACAACAATAATGAACACAATCTTGAAATGCCTTGCTAACAATAGGCGTTATTTTAGAACCTGCCCGTTTATCAGAGACCTTCAATTTTGCATTACAATCTCCTCCTACTAACCATTCCTTTGAAGTATGTCTCGTTATCTGCTTTAGTCCTTCCCATAGGTACCTTTGGAGATGATATTGAGGGTTAGCATACAATGTAGTAAAAGGGAAGTCTAAGCTAGCATACCTAATATTGGTATGAATGAATTGCCAATGAGCTACCAATATTGTAACCTCCATAATTGATTTCCACAAAATCCAAATCCCTCCTACAAAACCATTTGCCTCTACACGAAAAGAGCAATCAAACCCAAGATTACCAATTACTACATTAGCTCGCGATCCACTAATTTTAGTTTCGACAAGCACTACTATAGATGGATTATACATATGAATATGATTCTTTAAAATAGGCTAAAAATCATCGCCTCCAACCCCTTGACAGTTCCAAATAAAAATAGACATAAAATAGAAAGCAAAACAATGGGAAGGGTACTCACTTAACACTAAGTGTTACCCTTAGACCCTACATGCTCGCATGCCGAGCTATATCCTGGAATTTGAGGTATCACTTCCTCAACTGAGTCGTGATCCCCTTGATCTGCATCCACCCATACCTCCCCTTTTTTAGGGTCTGGTGGTTTTGAAGGAGGTAAAGAATAAGAAGCAGTGCACCCTTTTGGAGAAGAACCCACTATCTCATCCAAATCTGCCATCTGATCACCACAGTCTATACCGTCTTCAGTCTTGAGCATAAAAGAGGTCTCATCGCACACTATCTCCTTATAGGAAGAAATTTTGACTACTGCATGTTTTTCTTGGGTACGTTGCACGGGTTGCACCCGCTCAGTAGGTTCAGAAGTAAATTTTCGAGTAGGCTGTGGCACACTATTTTCCTTTGGTCCAAACCAGACCTAACCCCCGATTTTCCTTTGTTAGCAATGTTGGATTTAGCTTTAGGCCTATTAGAAGTAGACCCCTGTCTATGATAAGATTGCCTTGCATCCTCCAATTGATTGCCTAATTCTATTCTGGTTTATGTGCACGTGGTCTGGCCCTTATCCCCCCAGCTGGAGGCCTATCATTAATGATGCCCAAGATCTTGCTATTATTCAAAATCGAAAATATAGATCCTTGCACCCCATTTGTGTTCCCATTAATGTGAGAATCTCTCTAATCAAGATCCCTGACTGACGCACGGACCTAAATCAATGGTCCGTAAACTTCTTTGGACTTATCCTTCATCGGAATCTCATTAGCTACCGGAGCATCCCTTTTAGCCATTGCCACTCCTTGCTCATTGGTATGAGTAGGTTGTTGCTTCTCTCTTTGAGCATTAAGTCGTACTTGACAAGTCACTGAGTCATGCCCCACAATACCACACGAATAATAAATCTGTGGTAATCCCTCATAAGCAACCTTAATCTCTTCGCCATCTAATTCCACACGAGAACAAAGGGGAGCACTGAGATCAACATCCACTGCCACTCTTGCAAACTTGCCTCTCTCGGCATTATTGGTGGTATCATTAATCTTAATAGTATGACCAACCAGGTTACCAAAGGCCGTAAGAATCATTGGATGGTACCGAGAAACAGGTAATTCAAGGAAACGAATCCAAAGAACAACCCTAGACACCTTACCTTGCGAAGGACAAAATTGAGGGTGTCAACATTGGATTGCGAGCACATGCCCTAGAATCACCCAGGGACCCTGTGTTAGGGCATGAAGGAAATCGCCTTCGTCAATAAAATTAGCCAAAAAATAATCGTTGTCCAAATCCACCACTTTCATAGGGCCAAAAGGCTTCCATATTGATCTTAAGCGGGAAGAAAGCATTTTGTACCCAATTTTTCTACCAAGGAGTTTAACAACGATCGCCCTCTCTCACTATTCATCCAATCCAGATTTACAAGCTGAAGATAGCTCCAGGCCACTGCCAGTGTCCCCATTTACCTTTGTGATATCTCTTTCCTCAAATTCAACAGGATCATCCTTAGGCCATTCAATCCCGGCCTCCTCCTCTTCCGGTGGAACTCCTGTAACCGTTGCACTATAACTAGGTTTAGATCAGGCTCCTCCTCCCTAAAACGTTTACGGATCTTAGGAAGTAACAAAGAGAATTCCTTCATTGACTGGTTAAAAGCCTCAGGTTTACCGTAAAAATTTAAAATCTTTCAAATTTTTAATTCAATTTTTAACTTTTTAATTTGATTTATTTTAATAATTTTTAATATATATTTAATAATTAGGAATGAAAACATAAGGATAGGTATTTAAATTATATTTCTTAATTTTTACTTGTTTGATTGCTAATAATGGATAAGATAAGAATTGAAAATCTAGAATAATTTTTAAATAATTCTGAATTTTTATTTACAGGTACATAAAATCAGATATTAAGAATAACAAAATAAAAAATTGCAAACATAGCTTTTTTTCCTTCTCTTTTTCTTTATGTTTCTTCTCTCTATTTCATAATTTAATATTAGTTTATTTATTTAGACAATACATCATTTTGATTGATTTTTATTAAGATATTATTATCAACATTGCACGTTACTTTATTTAATTTATTTAATAATTATTTTATTTTAATTCAATGATATTATATCAAAAAATAAGTTCATTAAGATTTTTTTAATTTTATTCTTATAAAAAGAATCATACATGATTATTTAAAACCAATAATTTATTGGATCGTTAAAATTTTTATTAATTAATAATAATACAAAATATTTTAATTATTTATTTACAAAATTAATAATATAATAATCAAACATAAGTAAAAAATTGTCATTACCATTCTTAATATCTGATACCAAATACTGGTATAACTATTAACTTTTATAATCTTATTTCTAGTACTTGCATACTAAATACGCAAAATCAGTAATTCCATTTCTATTCCAAATTCTCACTTTTCATTTTCGTTCTTTTTTTATATTTTGATCCCTTCATTATTGGTTACCAAATAAGACTTTATTATTAAAAACTAATCAATTTATTAATTAATTTGTCAATTTTTGTAAATTAATAAGTTCATATAAACCAAAATAAATCAATTAATGTTTATTTAAAAATCTCTCTTTTAATTAAACTTTAAATTATTTGATAAATAAGGATCTCTTTCAATTATATTTTAAATATTTTAAATATTATTTAATCTTTATCCGATTTTATGACGATTTAATATCGGTTAAACCTTTTTAATCTTAAACTTCTTGTCTAACTGGTTTAACTTCTGATTTGATTTTTAAAACATTGATTGGTTTTAAATCTAATGAATTGGATCAATAGATGAATATTCAGCATTTGAAAGCATAGTTTTGAAATTTGTACCGTACCGATACCAGCCTCATGTATTGGCCTGTTTCGGTTGGTACTAGCTGGTATTCAAAATATCTGCCATATATAGGGCGATATCGAAAATTTTAAAATTTCTAGGGGTATTTCTGAAAAAAAAATTCTTAAAACCCCTCTTCTTCCCTCCCTCCTACCCGACGTTTCCTACTATTATATATTCTTCATTTTCTTTTTCTCTCTTCATTTTCTCTCGCAATAACTCACACTCTCACTCTCTCTTTTATACAAAAAATGAAATTAATATAAAACTCCCTCCCTTCCACACTCACACCCGACGTTGCTCTTCTCCTTCTTCTTCCTCTCATTATTTTCACTCTCTCTCTTCTTCATCATGGCTAGTCACCACCACTCCCTCTCTGCCCTTCCGACGACCACCATCACACCCCCAGTAACCGCCTAACGCCACCCATCAACCCACCACCCCCGACGACAGATCTAAAATAGATCCAAATCTAAACCTGACCTGACCTGACATTGAATTAATTTTTTATTCTTTGGGTGTATTTTTTGCTCTTAAATTTGAAAAACAAATTCATTGTATTTGATTGTTTGTGTATGTTTTATGATGGAAATTGTTAGAATTATTGTTATGTTTTGTGACGAAAATTGTTAGAAATTATTGGAATAAAAATTGTTGGAAATTGTTGGAATAAAAATTGTTGGAAATTGTTGGAAATGAAAATTGTTTATGTATGTTTTGTAATTGATGAATTGAAATTGTTATAAATGAATTTGTGATGGTTGAAATTGTTGGTTGTTGAAAATAGAATTGTTAGTTGTTGGAAATTTGGAAATATAAATTTTTTATGTATGTTTTGTGATGTTTGAAACTTTGAATTGAAATTGTTCAAAATTGTTGGAAATGGAATTGTTGAAAATTATTGGGAATGAAAAATTTTGGAAATGGAAATTGTTTATGTATGTTTTGTAATGGTTGAATTGAAATTGTTGGAAAATGTTAGAAATGAAATTGTTGAAATTAAGAAATGAAAATTGTTAGAAATTGTTGAAAATGTAAATTGTTTATGTATATTTCATTATTTTGTGAATTTTCAATTTGTGATGGTTGAAATTGTTGGTTATTAGAAATGAAATTATTGGAAATTTGGAAATAGAAATTGTTTATGTATGTTTTGTGATGTTTGAAACTTTGAATTGCAATTGTTCAAAATTGTTGGAAATGGAATTGTTCAAAATTATTGCGAATGGAAAATGTTGGAATGAAAATTGTTTATGTATATTTTGAAATGATTGAATTGAAATTGTTGGAAAATGTTAGAAATGAAATTGTTGGAAATTGTTGAAATTAAGAAATGAAAAATGTTATAAATTGTTGAAAATGGAAATTGCTTATGTATATTTCATTATTTTGTGAATTGTGAATTTGTAATGGTTGAAATTGTTAGTTGTTGGAAATGAAATTGTTGGTTGTTAGAAATGAAATTGTTGGAAATTTGGAAATGGAAAATGTTTATGTATGTTTTGTAATGGTTGAATTGAAATTGATGGAAAATGTTATAAATGAAATTGTTGAAATTAAGAAATGAAATTTGTTATAAATTATTGAAAATGGAAATTGTTTATGTATGTTTCATTATTTTGTGAAATGTGAATTTGTGATGATTGAAATTGTCAGTTGTTAGAAATGAAATTGTTTGTGTATGTTTTGTAATTATGGAAATCATGCCCTTCAACTTGATCTTCATCTTTGAAACTTTGAATTGAAATTGTTGAAAATGGAATTGTCAAAAATAGAAATTGTTTATATATGTTTTGTGATTACTGAAAATGGAAATTGTTTATGTATGTTTTGTGATTGTTGGAAATGAAAATTGTCTATGTATGTTTTATGTGATTATGTTTGTTAAATAATTGAATTGTTTATTTTTGACTTATGGTGAATTGTGTTCGATGAAATTGAATTGTGTATGAGGTGTGAGTTATATTATATAAGATGGACATGTGTACTATATAATAAAATTATGTGTTCTTTATTAAGTTTATTTTGATGTATGTATTCATTTATTTTTACAGATAAATAGAAGGAAGTTCAAATACTCCTAATCAAACCAGTTCAGGAAGATACAATGATCCAACTTAGGCTTATGCTGCATTGGTTCCCGGTATGAGGAATCATACTATTTACTTGTTTTGTAAAAAATATTTGAAAGGTGGAAGAATAACCCAATTAAAAACCCATTTAGCTGGGGTTAAAGGAAATGTAGAACCATGTAAAAAAGTAAGCCATGATGTGAAGTAGAAAATGAAAACTTTGCTTAAATAATATCAACATAAGAAAGATAGAAGGGAAATGTTAAATTTTGAAATTGGTAGTAAAACTTCATTTGCTAGTTTTTGCGATGATTGTGGATATGATGAAGGTGGTAGTGCTAATGTTCCATCCCAGGCCCAGCAAGACGATAATGTTACACCTGCACCTAATGCTAGGAAAAGAAGAAGGCAGGTGACTCGCTTTTTTGCACTACGAACAACTCCTAGAGCCCAACCATTGAATTCGTAGTGCAATGCAATCAAGAGATGAGGATCATCATGTTGATATGGCAGTAGCTAGATGATGGTATGATAAAGATTCATCATTCATTGCTTCCCAATCTTACTATTATCAGCCTATAGTGGATACAATAGCCTCTTACGGCTACTTTTGGGTGTTCATTAATGTGTGATGGTTGGACAAATAAGAGACAAGAGCCTATTATTATTATTATTTTGGTTTACTCTTGAAATGACTCAATATTTTTGAAGTCTATTGATGCATCTGGCCTTATTAGAAATATTGATACTTTATTTGAGATATTTGATGAAGTTGTGAATGAAGTAGAACCGGAAAATATTGTTTAGTTCATTACTGACAATGATTCCACTTATAAAGTGGTAGGAATAAGGTCACAAAATAGGTATAATTTTTTTTGGATTCTTTGTGCTGCACATTGCATTGACCTAATGTTAGAGAATATAGCAGATCCTAGGTATTTTCCTATTATTATCAAAAAACTAAAAAGGTGACTAAGTTCATCTATACTTGTGCTTGAGTTTCGAATTTAATGAGAAAGAAATTTACCAATGGTAGGAATTTGTGTTGTCCTGGTGTGACAATATTTGTAATAAATTTCTTATCACTTCAGTCTTTTGCTTCGATGAAGAAAGAGTTAAAACAAATGCTTACATGTAATAAGTAGGTTGCATCTCAGCATGCTAGGTTTAATGCTAGATTGGAGGTTTTCGACATTATACTGGAAGATAGAAAATTTTGGTCTCAATATCAATTTGTTATTCAAGTTTGTGAACCTTTAGTGAGGATGCTTCGCTTGACTGATAGTGAAGAAAAGCCAACAATGGTTTTTTTTTTATATAATGTGGAAAAAGCAAATGAAGCAATCAAGACCAAAATGAAACATAGGCCTTCTTTCTATACACCGTATCTTGCAATCATCAATGAGAGATGAGAAAGACAACAATCTTCTCCTTTGCTTGCAACTGAGGCGTTTTTGAATCCTAGTGTATATTTCAGACCAGATTTTACAAAGAAAGCTAAAGTTAGTAGATGAAAGATATTCACTATTACAACAATTGTTGGCTATAAAATGATGCAAGATCTTTTAAACTCACAAATGAAGCTTTATAAGTTGTCTTCTAGGGATTTTGGATTGCCGATTTCTATTCGACAAAGAGTAAAACTTTCTCCAGGTATTAGTTGTTTCTTTTTTCTTATTTGTTGAAAATTAATTATCACATTATTTTGTTTATAACACTACTTTTGTTATCTTGCGATTTATAGTTTCTTGCTGGGATCAATTCAGAAGTGGTGTTCCAGAATTGCAAAGGTTACAATTCAGATTTTAAGTCAATGTGTAAGTGCAACGGGCTGTCAACGGAACTGGAGCACATTTGAATTCATCCATTCCAAAAAAAGGAATAGATTGGAGCATAAGAGGTTGAATGACCTGATATTCGCTCGTTACAATTTAAAGCTTCGAGAAAGGTATGTTATTATCATTATTAATTTCAATATAATTTCTTATAATTGTCTAATAATTAAATTTTATTGTTTACTCTGAGTCTTAATACTATAAGTAGTTCAACAAATCCAATCTCTATTGATAATATCGATCTTCTGGCTGAATGAGTTATGAGGAACTGTATTTGATAGACGTGAATAACTTGGAAGATAATCTTGGTTGGGAAAGCATTTACATGTCATTTGGTGCATTAAATTTTAATGATGATAATGAGGCTCCTCTCAATGATGATAATTTTGTACCAAATGATAACTAGGGTCAGTGTAATTACAATGACTATCCTCCCGTAGACGATTGAATGAAGTTCCAGGTTTTTGTTTTTCATCTTCTTTTAATTTTACTTACATTTGATGTATATGTTAAATTCTATATACATAATATAATTGTAAATATTTTTGTTATAGGTTTCACTTCTACTTATTTTGGTTTCTCATCACGAACTCTTCTAGTAAATTGTAATATTTTGAAAGTTAAGGATATTTATTATTCTTTTTATTGGATGTTTTGAATTTTTAATATAATTATCATTTATTATATAATAAAACTGTAATATTTTAAATATTTTGTATTATTCTTAATTTTATATTTGTATGATGATAATTGTCTTTTTTCACATTAATTGTAGTTATTATTTATATGTGAAATATTTGAAAATTATTGTTATTTCATATTAATTTTGGTTATTATTTATTATTATAATTTTTAGAAACAGGGTTGATTTAAACTTATAAAGTGTACAATGCAACTGTATAATATGACAATGAACTATTTTGCAATTTTTAAAAAAATTTATGGACTATTTCATAAATTTAAAAAATTACCATAAACGGTATTAATTCAATCTGGTACCAAGTTCGGTTTGATATTTGCAACATTGGTTAAACCTTGAAGTCTTTAACAATCTAATATTTGAAAATTGAGGGAAAATATCAATATTAAGCCAAATGAAACGAAATATTAACTCTATAGATTGGTCCACTGAACAAACAAAATATTGGTTTTAAGTCCATTGGTAAACTTCTAAAACTTCGACTCAAATGATTTGAATTAGGAATGACAAGATTTAGCTAGTTTAAAGTTAATAAATTTTAGTTTAAATTGTTCAAAATTTTAACTGAGTTTATAATATATATTTCAATTAAAATTTTTAATTTTTTATAAAATAAATATTATTATTAATTTTATAAAAAAATTATAATCCTAATTATCTCAACTCAAATTTGATTACAAAATTTTTGAGCTCAAATTCAAACGGAACGATATCTTCTATTCTCATTAGAGTTTACAGATGAAATTTAATAGAATACAGTAGGAAATGGTTAACGGGAAAGAGAGGATTTGTTCCCAATTCAAAGTTCAAACCAACCCATTGCTACCGAATTGTTGATTATCTTGAAAAGACTCTCCCATCCATCTGAAAAACAAACTAGGAACAATGGAGGCTGGTGATTCTCTATCTCCTACCTTTATCCCTTGTCGGAAATCTACTGATTTGCCTCTGACGCTTTCAGCGAGCGGTTGCAGGCGGGTGACAGTGTTGGAAAGTGAAACCGACCAAGAAGCTCATATAGGGGCGTCTTCAAGCATAGAATGTGTAGCAAAGAAAAGGCGAAAGGACACAAAGAAAAGAGGGCCGACAGTGATGAAGAGGGGGGATTCACGATTGAGTGTCTTTTTTCTTTTTGAATTCAAGAAAAATGGAGGGGAATTCACGATTGGTTCCACCTTTTTTTATTGTTATTTTTAGTTTTTAATTCCTATTTTTAGTTTCTATTTTTATTTAAAACAAAATTTTGTTTAATTGAAATTTCAAATATAAAAACTACAAAAAAGAATGTTTAGTTAAGACTAGTAATAAAAAATTATAATAAAACATGTTTACTTTTATCATCATTCTAATTTTGTAATTATACTCTTATATTAATAATTTTAATATAATACATTATATTTTTAAATTAATTAATTCTTATTACAGCTAAAATTAAAATATATGCAAATTAATATAATTTAAAATTTACACATTAATTGTATATAATAAAATTCTATAAATTAGAAAATTATAATAAGTCATTCTGGTCAATAAAAGATGTCTATTATATTATAACTCTTCAAAACGTTATAGTACTATCATTTACAATAAGAAACACAAATCAATTAGAATTAATATAATCATTTTATATTTGCCTAGCAATTTCATCAATCTTCCAAGAAATACTTGGAAGTTGTGCTGGAGTGATATTATACTCTACTTGAGAACTTGCATCTTTATTTTCACTTTCCCTAATTTGTTTTTCATTTTCTGTACAATTGTCAAATAATTCATTTCTTTGTCCATACATTCTAATATAATTGTGTACAACACAAAAAACAATAACAATATATTTTTGTTTCTTTATATCACAACTCTAACATGTTTTTTAAGTACAAGGAATCTTGCTTTTAGAACACCAAAACAAAACAAAACAACAACAACAACAACACTTAGTAGAAGTCCTGCTGAGATGTAGGGTCTGGTAAGGCCCGATAGTACGCAATCTTATCCCTATCTAATAGAGAGGTTATTTTTTATAGACCCACATGCAAATGAGTCATGAAGAAACTACAAAAATTTAAATGGATGTGTATGCATATATAAAATAAATAAATAAAATTAATTAATTAATTAAAAGATGCATAAAAATACTACTACTAATAATAATAAATAGGTATTGTAATGTAAAATAACATACGTTTAAAACATGTCAAAGATTAAGAATAAATGGTAAGATAAATATACTTACCAGAAAAGACCTGTACAAGAGTAACTCCAACCAGGCCACAAGGTAAAATACATAAATAGACCAAAAAGGACCATATAAGAGTAACTCCGATCAAGCTTGTCCATACAGTGAATTTGCTAAGTAGGAAACTAACTAGGAGTTATGTCGGAACCCCGTTCCCGGAGCTCAACGGTCCCGAGACAATGAGCCTTACTGTAACCCATTCCCGAGACATAAGCCTTGCTGAAGACCTAAAACTGACATTTGCTGCTAAACCACGTTGGTGGTGAGCATATACTGATCAAACCTTAATCTCAAAACTGTTCTTGAAACAAACCAAAAACAAAAGGAAACAACTTTCCCAAATACAAGTCGACTTACACTAACAGACAAGTCGACTTATACAGACAAGTCGAGTTGTGCTGGAAGACAAGTCGAGTTATGCTGACAGACAAGTCGAGT
>JANZLC010000001.1:21917131-21929002 GCA_026413385.1 Erythroxylum gracilipes
TCAGACAGTGTAAAGTCCGATTATCTGCCACCTTCAGTACCAACCCCATACGCAGCCCAACCAGAGTCTGTCCCAACGCCAAAAAATGATCAAGTCAAACCAAAATCCGACACTGTCAAACCATATCCCAAACCAGATACTACCAAGGCAGATGCTTATCCGAGCTCAAAGCCAGACACTGTCGAAACAAAGTATAATTCAGAATCAAAATCTGGCGTTGCTAAACCCGACCAAGCTTCTAGTTCAAAGCCTACTCCCTATACAACAAGCTACAATAACCCAATATCAACCCCAAGCTCGGCCAAAACAAATTACGAGTCAAAACCAGAATCTAGTGGAGCACCGAACTACGGGAATGGCGCAAACCCAACTTTCGACTTACAAGTAACCGCATCAAAATCGGACAACTATGTCCCACAGGCAGAGAGCCCTCTCCCAATTGGCGTTGAAGGGCTTGTATTGTGCAAATCAGGCGCCAACTATGTACCGATCCGAGGCAATTAATCTCTTCACATGTCTTTACTTTATGTCTTGACATTCCATGAATGCATAAGAATTCTTGCTCCATGTTAAGTGGAAAAATGTTTCTTTTATCACATAAGAATTGCACCTTTTTGGTATGCAGGAGCTGTGGCAAAGATAACATGCTCGGCTGTTGGCGAAAATGGGTACGAGGCAACACCATTCTCATGCTTGACTGATGCAAAGGGCTATTTCTTTAAGACTTTGCCAGATCTTAACGAGGATAAGTTGAAGCTTACAGATTGCAAGGCCTTTCTTGAAAGCTCCCCGTTGGAGACCTGCAAGCTCCCAACTGATGTTAACAAAGGGATAACTGGTGCCATATTCTCCAACTACCGCATTTTAAATGACAAGAAGATCAAGTTGTTCTCAGTCGGACCTTTCTTCTACACATCGGAGCCTGCATCAACCCCTGGTGGTTATTAAGACGTGTTCTTTATTCAATATTCAACGCTACTATTCTATTATTTATTTGTTGACATACTATTCTATGTCTAATCTGTCTTTGCTTTGAGCTTCTTTGCACAAGGGATTGAATTGGCTCTTTTTTATTGCTTCTAAGTACTGTAACTTTCGGCGATCCCTGTAATTGTGTGGAAAGATGTATTATAAAATTGTTCCTGTTTTGATAAGTACGGTGATAAGATTTGAGTCTATAATCTTTCTCGAATTCAGCTATCGGATTTAAGCATGGTTTGGATTTTTCGTACCAGCCTATATAGGGTCCTGATCTTCTGTCCAAATTACCCTGTACCAACTCTATCCAAGTGGATCTAAATCATCCACTTGTGTGGGCCCCTGTGCCAATCCTGTCCAAGTGAATCTAAGTCATCAACTTGTGTGGGTCCCACATAAATGGAGGGCTTAGATCCACTTGGACAGGATTGACACAGGATAATTTGGACAGGAGATTTTGGGTGGCCTATATAGGGCAGTACGTACCATACCACCTAGTGCTAAACAGTACAAAAATTACTATTCCAATATTAACCGGTATTAAAAATTTTAAAAATTTAGTGATATTTTTGCAAAAAAATATTAAACTCTAAAAAAAAAAATTTAAAACCTTTTCTCCTTCCCCCACGTTACCTACCATTGCTGCATCTTCTTCATTTTCTTTTCTCTTTCATTTTCTCTCTCACAAACTCACACTCACACTCTCTCTTTTATTCAAAAATTACACTTTCTCACTCACTCTCTCCCTCCAACAACACACCCGACGTTTTTCTTCTTCTTCCTCTCATTAGTTTCTCTCTCACACTCTCACTCTCTTTGTTCTTCACCATCGCCGCCAATCGCCACCACTTCCTCTCCGGTCGTCCGGCGACTACCATCGCACCCCCAACAACTGCCCGATGCCACCCACCAGCCCACCACCAACCTCTCGACACTAGATCTAAAAACTTGATTAGATTTTTTATTTTTTTATGTGTTTTTTGCTCTTAAATTTGAAAAAAAAATCATTGCATTTGGTTATTTTTGCATGTTTTGTGATAGAAATTGTTGAAAATTAGTGGTATGTTTTGTGAAGAAAATTGTTGAAAATTATTAGAATAAAAATTGTTGGAAATTTAAATGAGAATTATTTATGTATGTTTTTGTAATTGTTAAATTGAAATTGTTAGAAATGAATTTGTGATGGTTCAAATTGTTGGTCGTTGGAAATGAAATTATTAGTTGTTAGAAAGAAAATTGTTGGAAATTTAGAAATAGAAATTGTTTATATATTGTTTGTGATGTCTGAAATTTTGAATTGAAATTGCTCAAAATTGTTGGAAATGAAATTGTTGAAAATTATCGAGAATGAAAAATGTTGGAAATGGAAATTGTTTATGTATTTTTTGTAATGACTGAATTGAAATTGTTGGAAAATGTTATAAATGAAATTGTTGGAAATTGTTGAAATTAAGAGATGAGAATTGTTAGAAATAGTTGAAAATTGAAATTGTTTATGTATATTTCATTATTTTGTGAATTGTGAGCTTGTGATGATTGAAATTATTGGAAATTTGGAAATAGAAATTGTTTATGTATATTTTGTGATGTTTGAAATTTTGAATAGAAACTGTTCTAAATTGTTGGAAATAGGATTGTTGAAAATTATTAGGAATGGAAATTGTTGGAAATGGAAATTGTTTATGTATGATTTGTAATGGTTGAATTGAAATTGTTGGAAAATATTATAAATGAAATTGTTGGAAATTGTTGAAATTAAGAAATGAAAATTGTTAGAAACTGTTGAAAATTAAAATTGTTTATGTATATTTCATTATTTTGTGATTTGTGAATTTGTGATGGTTGAAATTGTTGGAAATTTGGAAATGAAAATTGTTTATGTTTTGTGATGTTTGAAATTTTGAATAGAAATTGTTCAAAATTGTTGAAAATGGAATTGTTGAAAATTATTGGGAATGGAAAATGTTGGAAATGGAAATTGTTTATACATGTTTTGTAATTGTTGAATTGAAATTGTTGGAAAATGTTATAAATGAAATTGTTGGAAATTATTGAAATTAAGAAATGAAAATTGTTAGAAATTGTTGAAAATTAAGATTGTTTATGTATATTTCATTATTTTGTGATTTGTGAATTTGTGATTGTTGAAATTGTTGGAAATTTGGAAATGAAAATTATTTATGTTTTGTGATGTTTGAAATTTTGAATAAAAATTGTTCAAAATTGTTGGAAATGGAATTGTTGAAAATTATTGGGAATAGAAATTGTTGGAAATGGAAATTGTTTATGCATGTTTTGTAATGGTCGATTGAAATTGTTGGAAAATATTATAAATAAAATTGTTGAAAATTGTTGAAATTAAGTAATGAAAATTGTTAGAAATTGTTGAAAATTGAAATTGTTTATGTATATTTTATTATATTGTGATTTGTGAATTTGTGATGGTTGAAATTGTTGGTTGTTGGAAATGAAATTGTTAGCTGTTAGAAATGAAATTGTTAGAAATTTGGAAATAAAAATTGTTTATGTATGATTTGTGATGTTTGAAACTTTGAATTGAAATTGTTCAAAATTGTTGGAAATGAAATTGTTGAAAATTATTGAGAATAGAAAAATGTTGGATATGGAAATTTTTTATGTATGTTTTGTAATTGTTGAATTGAAATTGTTGAGAAATGTTAGAAATTGTTTATGTACGTTTTATGAGTGTTAGGAATGGAAATTGTTTATTTATGTTTTGTGATTGTTGGAAATGAAAATTGTTTATGCATATTTTGTGTAATTATGTTTGTTGAATAATTGAACTGTTAGTTTTTGAATTATGGTGAATTGTGTTCGATGAAATTAAATTATGTATGATGTATGAGTTATATCATATAAGATGGACATGCGTATTTATGCAACGAAATTATGTATTCTTTATTTTGATATATGCATTCATTTATTGTTACAGATAAATGGAAGAAAGTTCAAGTACTCATGATCAAACCACTTCAGGAAGATACAGTAATTTAGCTTAGGCTCATGCTGCATTGGTTCCCAGTATGAGGAACCATAGTATTTGCTTGTCTTGTAACAAGCATTTGAAAGGTAGAGGAATAACTTAATTAAAGAATCATTTAGCTAGGTTAAAGGAGATGTAAAACTGGCTTCTTTAGCTAGGGTTAAAAAAGATATGGAACTATGTTAAAAAGTAAATCATGATGTGAAGTGGTAGATGAAAACTTTGCTTTTAGAATATTAGCATGAGAAAGATAGAAGGGAAAGGTTGAATTTTGAAATTGGTAGTGAAACTTCATTTGCTGGCTTTCGTGATTGTGGAAATGTTGAAGGTGGTAGTGGTAGTGGTAGTGTTCCATCTCAGGCCCAGCAAAAAGATAATGTTATACCTGCACCTGATGTTAGGAAAAGAAGAAGGCAGGTGACTAGTTGTTTTGCACCACGAATAACTTCTGGAGCCCAACTTTCAATTCGTAGTGCAATGCAATTAAGAGAAGCGGCTCATAATGTCGATGTGGAAATAGCTAGATGGTGGTATGATACAGGTTTATCATTCAATACTTCACAGTCTTACTATTATCAACCTATGGTGGATGCAATGGCCTCTTAAGATCCGAGATACAAAGCTCTTTCAATTGATGACTTAGGAGGTAAAATTTTGAGTTGTTTTGTTTCTGAAAGTAAAAGTTATTAAGTGAAAAGAAGAGTGAATTGGGCTACTTATGGATATTCAATCATGTGTGATGGTTAGACAAATAGGCTACAAGAATCTATTATTAATTTTTTGGTTTATTCTACAAATGTTTCTATATTTTTTATTATATTGATGCATCTGGCCTTATTAGGAATATTGAGACTTTATTTGTGATATTTGATGAAGTTGTGAATGAAGTAGGGCTAGAAAACATTGTTCAGTTTATTACTAACAATGATTCCGCTTATAAAGCAGTAGGAAAGAGGTTACAGAATACGTATAATTCTTTTTTTGGACTTCTTGTGTTGCACATTGCATTGACCTAATGCTAGAGAATATATTGAATCTTAAGTATTTTCCTGTTACTGATGAGATTATGTAGAAAGCAAAAAAGGTGACTAAGTTTATCTATAATCGTGCATGGGTTTTGAATTTGATGAGAAAGAAATTTACCAATGGTAGGAATTTTCGTTCTCTTGGTGTGACAAGATTTGCAATAAATTTCTTATCACTTCAGTCTTTTATTTCCATGAAGAAAGAGTTAAGACAAATGTTTACAAGTGATAAGTGAGTTGCATCTCAACATGCTATGTCTAATGCTGGATTGGAGGTTTTCAGCATTAAACTAGAAGATAGAGAATTTTGGTATCAATGTCAATTTGTTATTCAAGTTTGTGAGCCTTTGGTGAGGATGCTTTGATTGATTGATAGTGAAGAAAACCAACAATGAGTTATTTTTTGGATGCCATGGAAAGAGCAAAGGAAATAATCAAGCCTAATATGAAACATAAGCCTTTTTTGTATACACCATATCTTTCAATCATCAATAAAAGATGGGAAAGACAACTTTCTTCTCCTTCGTTTACAGCTGGGGCATTGTTGAATTCTAGTGTATATTTCAGACCGGATTTTACAAAGAAAACTGAAGTTAGTAAAGGAATACTATTCACTATTACAACAATTGTTGGCCATGAAATGATACAAGATCTTTTAAGTTCACAAATAAAGCTGTATAAGCTGTCTTCTGGGGACTTTGGATTTTCGATTGCTATTCGACGAAGAACAAAACTTTCTTCAGTTATTAACTATTTCTTTTTTCTTATTTGTTGGAAATTAATTATTACTTCATTTTGTTTGTAATATTACTTTTGTTATCTTATGATTTACAATTTCTTGGTGGGTTCAATTCGAAAGTGGTGTTCCAAAATTGCAAATATTTGCAATTAAGATTTTAAGTCAATGTGTGAGTACAACTGGTTATGAACGGAACTGGAGTATATTTGAATTCATCCATTACAAGAAAAGGAATAGATTAGAGAACAAGACATTGAATGACTTGGTATTTGTTCGTTACAATTTAAAGCTTTGGGAAAGGTATATTATTATCATTATTGATTTCATTATAATTTTCTAATAATTAAATTTTATTGTTTACTAGGAGTCTTAATAACACAAGCAGTTCAACATATCCAATATATATTGATAATATCGATCTTCTTACTGATTGGGTTTCTGAGGAACCAAATTTGATAGATGTGAATAACTTGGAAGATAATCTTGGTTGGGAAAGCATTGACATGTCATTTGGTACATTGAATTTGATCGATAATGATGATGAGGCTCCTCTTAATGATGAAGATTTTGTACCAAATGATAACTAGGGTCAATGTAGTTATAGCAAATATCCTCCCGTAGACGATTGAATAAAGTTCCAGGTTTTTGTTTTTCCTCTTCTTTTAATTTTACTTATATTTGATGTATATGTTAAATTCTATATATATAATGTAATTGTAAATGTTTTTGTTACAAGTTTCACTTTTACTTGATTTCTCATCACGAACTCTTGTGGTAAATTGTAATAGTTTGAAAGTTAAAGATAGTTATTATTATTTTTATTGGATGTTTTGAACTTTTGATGTAGTTATTATTTATTATATGATGAAATTGTAATATTTTAAATACTTTATATTATTCTTAATTTTATATTTGTATGATGATAATAGTTTTTTCACATTAATTGTGGTTATTATTTATATGTGAAATATTTAAAAATTATTGTTATTTCATATTAATTGTAGTTAATATTTATTATTATGATTTTTGGAAACAATGTTGATGTAAACTTATAAAGTATATAGTACAACTATACAATATAACAATGAACTATTTTGCAATTTCTAAAAAAAATCAGAAACTTTTATAAATTTAAAAAATTACCAGAAACAGTATCTGGTATGACCGATATCGATATAGTATCATACCAAAACTCAATCTAATAATAAATCTGATACGATATTCGCAATATTGATTTGGCATAGTGTGCGCTTAAGCTAGGATCGATGCTTATCGATAAGTTCTAATGTGCAAGTTCAAAGTTGGGGCTTGAAATTAAATAAGAACTAAAGCCTGGTGCTTCTGAACAATCCGAAAATTGGGTTGGGTTCACTACTAACAAAGGCTAGCATTAATTAAATTTACCACAAAATTAAAATTGTTAGGAATTTTTTGTCAATGAGATATCATTATATAAATTTATTTTTAAATTTAATAAAATAAATTTATTTCTTAGTTTAATGTATATTACTTTATTTATTTAAATATTATATAAATTGGTGTATAAAAAAAGGTAATGTAAATGCTTTTTAGTAATTATTAAAAAACTAAACCAATTAGGCTAATTTAACTGTAAAAACTTGAACCATTTAAATTTCTGGATTGATTGATTTTAATAACTATTTTTATTAACAACTTACTATTTTATTAATTAATCATTCAATTTTTATAAATTAATAAATTTTTATAAATTAAAATAAATCAATTAATTTTTATTTAATAATATCTTTTTTAATTAAACTTCAAATTATTCGGTACGTAAGGACAATCTCTTTCAATCATATTTCAAATTTTTTAATTATATCTAATTTTTAGCCAATTTATTAATGATGTAATATCATTTAAACTTTTTAAACGTTGTAATATCAATTTTACTGTTTTTAAAACATTGCTTTTTAAAGTTGTTGCTTGTGGATGTTTCTGTGGAGACGGGTGTTTAACTGCAGATGGTGTTGGGCTTGACGTGGTCTTTTGGTGCTTTCTAAAAGATTGATCTTGAGATCCACCATTCTTACTCCATATTTATTTAGATCTGATACTTATTCGCCTTTTCTCCATCATTTATGGAGGTTTTTATTTGAGGATTTCTTTTAATTATGAATTCTTTTCACTTCACTCACCAATTATTTTATCGTAGTGGAACTGCCTTACGATTGAAAGAATGAACTTAGATAGTTAACTATACAAATGTCTGCAGTGTAACATTAAGTTCAATTAATAAAAGTAACTAGGCAGAGATATTCTTTTTGACATAATATTAAAAAATATCTAAATTATCTCTTATCATTTAGAATTTAGCTAAATAAGGAGATATCTAATACACGCCCTAATTCAATACATAGATTTTGTGAAGTCCACAATTTAAAAAGATGATGAGTGTACCTATCTTTTTGATAGGGTTAGAGTGTTAGAATAATTACGTAGACAAAGTAAGATTGCAATTCAATTAAAATTTAAAAAAATATATAATATAAAATATTATTATAAATAAAAAAGAGTTACAATATAAATATTTACGAGTTATAAATTACAGATATTAATTTATAAGTTAGAACCTATAAAATTGGCATCCTTATATGCTCTAATTTTAGATGCTTAAATTTATTTTTTAATACATGAAACAAGAAGATGAACGATTAATTATAAGTGAATCAAACTAACTATAGTCACATTATTTAATTTATTAATAATTATTACACATTCTAATATTTTATTTTGTACTACAAATTATTTATCTTTATCTAGATATTTTGTAAATAATATCTACATTTTTCTAACTTGAATAATGTTTAGATATTGTAAGTAATATTTAGATTCTTCTAATGATTTTCTACTTCACACTACCTTGTCTTCATCATTTTGCTTACATTTGTGTTAGGCTACAACAGGATCGACACTAAATAAACGAACATATTATTATTAATTAATTTTGTCATAAAATTTAGGTTAAAATATATTTAACCCCTTTGTATTTTATCTCTTGGTACATTATGCCCTCATTTATTTTAAAAATAGACTTATCACCTGACCATCAGTAAAAGGAGTCTATAATTCAAAAAGAATTTTCTTTCCTTGTATTATGATGACATCACCGCAACTAGGCATGTTGCATTTTTTTTGGACAAAATACCCTTTTAGTCTTTGTTGATTAAAATACAATAAACCCCTATATTTTTTTGCTTTATTTCGTATGCCCTCTATTTCAAAAATAAAAATTTAACCATGAATTACATTTTAACCGTTAATAAATAAAAAAGAAAAATTACTAAAAATACCATTATCTTCATAATTGTACTTCATGACCATTAATTTATGGAAAATTTAAAAAAAAATATTTATGAAACAAAAAAAATACAGAGGGCAGTTTGAAAAGTTCACTGTTTTTTTGAGCTATAAGGGTATATTGGAGATAACAATAAAAAGTAATGGATAAAAAAATCTTTTTTGAATTTTGAACTCTGGTCAAAGGGGATAATAAGTTCTTTTTTTTAAACAGAGGAGGTATAACATACCAAGAGGTAAAATACATGGGGAATTAAATATATTTTGCCTAAAATCTACTTTATTGTATTTGATATGAACCTTTTTCATATCCACAATTCCTTCCTGTAGTTTCCCATAAATGAAATGATATCGAACTTGTATGTCCTTAGTTTTCAAATGAAATATTGGATTCCTTGCTAAAGGCAAAGACACTTTAACTTCCATAAAATAATGAAACCTTTTATTATTTATGCTAAAGTTCTTCAACACCAATTTCAATCAAGTCATTTTTTTATTGACGTGTAACTCCTACATATTTTGCTTTTGTTATCGATATAGCTATATTTGACTGTAACTTTGAAACCTATCTTATAAACCAGCCAATAAGCATAAGCACATAACCCATAATGAATTTGCTTTTAGCAAAGTCACATATCCTCTTAATGTATCTTAAGGTTCTCTTTACAACATTTCAATACTTTTTACCAAGATTCACTATATAGTAATTAATTGCTTCTATTATATTTACAATGTCTAGTCTTGTATAAATCTTATTAAACATTAAACTCCCCACTGCAAAAGTATACGATACTCAAGGCATCTTCATCCGCTCATCTTCATTATTGGAGTTCATACAAAATGATAACTTGAAATTAACAAAAAAAAGAGGTAGGTATTGTCTTACAATTTTGCATATTGAATTAATTGCAAAACTTTCTTTAAATAGTTTTCATGAGAAAGCCAAACCTTCATGTTACCTTTTTTCTTGGTAAATTTACATACTTAGAATTTTGTTTGTTGGTCCTGAGTCTTTATTTTCAAATTTCTTAGCCAATTGTGCCTTCAATTTTTAATATGATTTTTATTTAGTATGTAACTAACATTTCATCTACATATAACAACAAAATTATAAAATCATTACCATCAAACTTCTTAAAATATACATAAGAGTATGCATCAAGTTTGTTGTATCCAAGGATCATGATGAAGGAATCAAATATCTTATACTATCACCTCAATACCTTTTAAAGACCATATAGATATTTGTTTAACTTGTAAACTAAGTTTTTCTTTTCTTTTTCCTTCAAAACCTTCTAGTTGGAGAATGTAAATTTCTTCTTCAAGATCTTTATGAAGAAAAAAAAATTCACATCTAACTATTCTATATATAAGTCAAACATAACATACATTGTCAGGACTACTCTAATCGTAGTAAGTAAAACCACCGGAAAAGTAATTTATTGAAGTCAATTCCTTTTCTTCCAGCATATATTTTACTATCAATCTTACATGATATTGGTAGAGTTAACAATTCAGACCCAAGCCTAGTCTGAAGCCTTTTAAAGATGGTTCGAGCTAGTTTGAAACTTGATCAAGCTAGGCTCAAACCATTTGAGCCCAATCTCAAACCAAGCAAACTTTAGGCAATTTAAAATGCATCCAAAGCCTAAACCCCCTAAGTCCCAACTTGACTTGACCTAATCCTATGGCCATCTCTTTGAAAAACGAGCTTGATACTTTCTGTTCAGATTGTGCATATAATGAGGAAGATATATATTATCTTTCCTATCTTTAAGGGCTAAATATTTGTTATATACCTCTGATTAGGTAGTATATTCCTGATTAAGTAGTTTCCTTTTTTTAAGGATTTGTTTGCATAAATATCTTATTGAAATGATGCATATCTACTTGGAGAATTAATAAGAAGGTGTGACCTTTTACCCATAAAAATTCTTCATGGTAGAGCTTTTACCCACAAAAATTCTTTATAGTACCAAAGTGTTGAACGTAACTCTAAGAACCTTTGATTTGTACTATAATGGAAGGAAATAACGATGGAAGAACTAAAGGTGGTCTGCACCTAAAGAAACAAATATCTTCTTATGATCTATATTTGAATGACAACACAAGAAACCTCATCACTCAAGTGCAACCAAAGGTGATAATCATGAAGAATGGCCTCAGTCAGTCCAAGGCTTGTTAAGGGCAAAAAGAAAGTTAGGGTTTATTGATGGAATAATTAAACAACTTATTAAGCTCCTAAAATTGAAAGTCAATTGAAGAAAGAGTTAGGACAACTACTCGAGGTAAGGAGGATTGACGTGATCCAGTCTATTTTGTTGTAAAGGTTGGTAAAATGACAACAGGGAAGAAGAAATTTTAGGCTACTTCGCAAGGCATTTGTTCGCATGCAAACTAAAGATCACATTCTCAAGCATGGTAAGGGGATATAGTAACTGTCAGTTGGCATAGGCAAGGGAAGAGACAATGGCACTAAAGCTAATATGGTGTAAGCTGTAGACACTATGGTGCCACATCTATTAGTGTAAAGGCTAAAGATGAGCAGAAGTCTCGACTAGGTTTAACTTTGAAACGGTGGACCACTCTCTTAAACGTGATCAGCTCATATAAAGTTGGAATTAATGAGCGATTAAGTGGTAAGAACTCGACTTTCCCATAGAGTACTTCACACCATATAGCTAACACTTTTGCATTCCTAATAGATTTGCAAAACATTGATCCCTGCCCTACTGGTTTGCCTAATGGCATTAAGACTTATGCAATAAAAGAAGGAAGAGTCTCTTTTAGGGGCAAACTCACAC
>JANZLC010000001.1:21942780-21987708 GCA_026413385.1 Erythroxylum gracilipes
TAATCTCTCAAACACAATTTCCCAATCCATTAGTACAGCGAGATGGAGTATGATTCAAAGATGACAAGGTGTACTTGAGTCCTACTTCAACCTTAATAATTGAAGACTGTCACTTATTGCCCATCGGAGGACATTTTGGGTTTCATAAGACACTATCTCATATCAAGGGTAGCTTCTTGTGGCCTAATATGTGTCAAGCAGTAAAGAATTTTTTACAGCAATGCGATATCTGTCAACGGTACAAAGTTGATTGTATGAAACCAGTTGGGTTACTTCAACCATTGTCAATCCCTGCTTGTAAGTGGACAAATGTGTCAATGGACTTTATCGAAGGATTACTGCCATCAAACGGACATATTGTTATCATGGTAATTATCGATCGCTTAACAAAGTATGCTCATTTTGTACCTTTAAGGCATCCATTTACTACAATCATTGTTGCCAAGACATTTATAGCTAATGTGGTTCGTCTCCATGGAATTCCATCCTCTATTGTCAGTGACTGCAATAAGGTATTTATCAATTCCTTTTGGCAAGCATTGTTTCAATTACAAGGAACTAAGCTTTGTATGAGTTCTAGCTACCACTCTCAGACTGACAGACAAATCAAGGTGGAGAATTGCACCTTGGAGCAATACTTAAGATGTTTTGCAGGCAACCAGCCACGAAAGTGGTTCGAATGGATTACTTGGGTGGAGTTTAGCTATAATACATGATTCATTCCTTCAAAAAAATGACTCCTTTTGAGGCGGTATACAGTATTCCACCACCGAGTTTGTTGACTTATGTTCCAGGCATTTGTCGTGTCCAAGAAGTTGATGAATACTTACGGGATCATGACTCCATTTTACGCTAGTTATGTAATAATCTATCACTAGCTCGTAATAGAATGAAGTGTCAAGTTGATAAAAAACGACAAGATGTGTCTTTTGCAGTAGGAGACTATGTTAATCTTAAGTGCCAACCGTATCGGCAGAATTCTGTGGCATTTCGCACATCGATGAAGCTTGCTCTACGTTATTTTGGTCCTTATTAGATTATTCAACAGGTAGGACCAGTGGCCTATAAATTAGCTTTACCTCCTAGTTCTCAAATTCATGACGTATTTCATGTTAACCTTTTACGAAAGTATTTGGGATCGCACGACCCTCCAATTATACTACCCTTTCCCCAGTTACAGATGATTCTATAATCCTTCCACAACCTGAAGTCGTGCTTGATCATCGAGTCATATACAAAGGTAAATATCGTCCGAAGTCTAAAGTCTTAATTAAATAGAAGGGGGCTTCAATTGAAGATGACAATTGGGAAAATCAGTGGCAATTACGTAAGTCATACCCATATTTTATCCTTACGGACAATGATTCTTAAGAGGGGAGGATTGTTACATGTTCCACATTGACACAACTTACTAATAGTTAATTAATTGTCTTTTTATTTATTATTTCCTATTTTTAAAGAGTTATTGTTTTCTATTTTCAGTATAGTTATGTTTTGTAAGGCTATTTAATAGCCTAAAACGTTATTAATAGGACACACGCATTAAAAACCCCAAAACTTCTTTTAATCTTTCCTCCTCTCTTCTCTTCCTCCTCTCTACCGAATTCCCTCTTATCATAAAATTGCAATGAGAAGATTTGACACTAGCAAATGACATAATGGAGCCTCTATGCCTTCCCATGTGGCAAAAAACAAGTACTCACTGCTGGAAAACCGGTGTAGTGTTCACAGTAGTAAAACAGATCAAAATGTAGATAATCACAAAAGTATACCAAATTGATCTAAGACATTCTTCAATTTAGGTAGCATTTAGCTATTTGATAATAGCCCTGTTTTAATCATCACAAGTGAAAAAGAAAAAAGGAAGAAGATAGCTAATCACTACTCAAGATGAATCTAGAAAGAAGAACGAAAATCTACAGCTCGTATTCGGAACCCTCTCGTTAGCATTAGGATTTGATCTCAATCTGCTGTGCAAGAACGCCGCAGAGAACCCTACTGTCAATTGTTAAACATCTGATCATTGTGGATTTTGGCCACCCCACAGTTGATACATCTGCATGCCATGTATAGGTTGACCGGGATTGCCATATATTCCAGGGCCACGATGCATTGGACTGCCATCATTCTCATCAGATGACTCGCTAGACACCCCTTGACAAGGTGGGCTTGTTTCAGTCATCGGTGCATTGAAATTCAACAGCTGCGGTGCAGGTGCCGATGAAGGACCAGACTTCTTTCCAGAATTTGGTTTACTATCAGCAATAAAGCTCCCAACAATGACCTGGTTGATGACAAGGAACCAAAACATAAAACAAGGAAATCGTGTAATTGCTAAGAATCTTGTGCGTTAGTTTACAGTGATAAAGAGGATGATAGGCATCATGATACCTGTACGGGTGATGCTGCCTGTAGTACTCCAGCAACACCGCCACCCAAAACTCGGCCATCTGAGCCTGCTAGTGACACGCTCAAACCTCCGTCTCTCGAGCAATTACCATCATTTTCAGAAATCCAGTATGAACCTGATAGAGAAATGATCTCATATCGGCCCTGCCAACAGGAACATCAAATTGATAAACAAAAGGCAGCACAGCAGTAGAGGAGACTAACCAATTCCCAAAAAAACAAACACAAGCATGCATATCTAAATAAATTAATGCCAAATGAACAGTGCCTCAGAGGATAGCCCTCAAATACTGAAACTGTGAAACAAAATTTAGATGTGCCTCAGCACACTTGCAACTGATTCATATTCATAATATAGCAAACAGTAACACCATTTGTCACAATAGACATTCTAGAAATTTCAAATTCCAAATTCCAATAACTGAAAAAGCGACACTAATTGACATGTTGTAAAATCTGCATTCGCAACATATTAAGGGTTAAAAATAGTCAGAACCATATTTTAGTTATTGCTCTAACTTGGCTGGTAATTTTCCAACATGGCTTTGTGAATGTACTCTCCTATAAGGTAACTTACAACGATGAGCTTGTAGTTGAGCTTATATGACTACACTAACATCAAGAAGCTAAATCATTCAAAAACGTGTAGGTGATCCAGTCATATGTAAGTGATTCCTCTGTTCAAAAGTTTGGTATTATTCGAGGTTCATCCTGACAGAGAAGAGCCACACCTCAGTCCTAAAGATGGACGAAAACTCCAATCATTCCAAGTAAGGTTTTTATAAAAACTCAGCTTCAACATTTTAAAAATATTGGGAGAAAACTATGTTACGTAACAGACAAATTCATCCTGAGTAGCATTTTTTTGCGAGTATTAATTACTAAGTTTACCAATGCCAAATGGAAAATTTAAATTTGGAAAGATTGGCAATTTTTTGGATCTAGAGCAATATAACTAGTTCTTGCAAATTCAAACTTGCATACTAGTCAATATGTCACTCAACTATAAATTGTATCCTATAAGAAACTTTAGGATAAAGGAGATAGAACTACAGGCCAATATACTTGCTCTCCTAGAAGCTTACTCGCTAGACAGATAAGAATTAATTAATTCCTAGGAAGCACAAGACCACTAAGGGTCACAGAAGAACACTGCTGTCCTAGAGATGGCCTGTGAGAGGTCAACTAAGAACAGCAGCCTTGAAAACTACCAACCCGCAAGTGATATTTGACCTATCACAGATCCAAGAGTGTTGTTTATATGCCCTTCAAAATTACCAAATACCTTGAGAACAAAATACATGAAGCCCAACATCTATAAACTCTTCCCCACTTGGAAAAAAAAATTACAGCTAATATGCCAATTAAGCCTCCCAACTAAAAGACAAAAACATCAAAATCTTGGTTATGTAGATTATACATTTAGGAACCACATGAATACCAAGAGAAGGGGGAAGAGGAAAAAAAGAAAAAAGGCCATGCATTTCAAGACAGTAGACATCATCCGAAAATATTAATGCGTGCAGAAATTAGGACACATCAAGTACCCGGAATAAGGATACTTGTAAGAAAGGGGTAAAGGTGTCATGACTTCAAAATACAATTCACCTCAACCATCTGGAAATCATCTGACAGAAACAAAAGGTTGTGCCAATGAATCTTGTCCTCTACCAGGTTCAAATCCCAGTAGAGTCTCTGTGCTTTCCAACAAAAAGAAAAAATAGAAAAAGAAAGAAAGAAGATTCTATAGTGTAGGATTTTTACACCTTAAACTACAAGACTTCAGGTATTTTCATTTAAAGGGGTAAATCCAACTTCAGTTTCAACAATGTTGCTTGTCATATGCATATTTACTTGAGTGAGTCTGTCAAACCTAAGCCACATGCCTCATTTTACCATAATCTGCCATAATTTATCTGATAAATATTAAACAGATGGTAAAATACCTCATATGTCACGGTACCCACTGACATTGCTGGCTGGCGAAGGGTAACATTGCAGATGGCACCATTTGCAGAGAGAATACAAACAGTTCGTGGCCCTTGCTGTGAGAAAGCTTTAATCTTTGAAGCTATGTCCTGCAAAAGGCAGGACCTTGCTGCTCAGATGTCAAATAATATTTGAAATCTAATATCTAAAGACTGAGAAATGCATCTTCAGAACCACACTGGATCTTTTTCTCTTTCCAAACAACATAAAAGTTTGATATTTTAATAGGAATCACATTTCATCAATCAAAAAGACTTTGCTAACCGCAGAATCATACAATGTGCAAGCCAAAGTACACGAAGGTCACATTAAACATAATTTCAAGTATATCAACTACAGTGAAACAACAACTTCCTCAAGGGGTGCAATTGGAGTGCATGAAGACCAGTTAAATAAAAACTCCAAGCATAACTATTGAATCTCTTTTTGTGTTCAACAGATTGTCCAATTAATTACTTAAGACTCAAGCATAATGAGAGCATGATATGCTAGTTCCTCCCTCCTCTGAGAATTATTAAGTTGCTGGCATCTAACCCTATGGATATAACCCAGATTAGGTTGAAGTTTACAATCATATATATCAGAAAAGGAAAAACATCAAGAAAACAAGGTTTAAAGCTACTTCATCTTTTCATATGCATGCAATTAAAAGATTGACATTCTCTACGCTCAAAGGATCACAAATATTAAGCAGTAAAAACATCCACTTCAAATATTTAATAGGCCAAAAACTAGTGAAATTCTGCTTCAAGAGCATCCAACCATTAAACTCCTTAGAAAATAATAAACTAACAATGAATAAAAGAGAGAATACAGAATAAAGCAAGACCTCTCAACATCAAACCAATGTAAGTGATTTAGACCATTAACTAGTCTATCTTTCCTACTTCTATCGGCATCATCATCAAAGCTTCATCCTGCCACTGACATTCCTCATTCATACACATTATATCCTCAAAGAAATCATAATTAACCACATCCTTTATGTTCTCTTTCCAAGAAAACTTTACAGATCAAAGGACAAAAGAAGGTGCAACTCCAACTGTTAGTAATACAAAGAGAGAAAAGAGCACAAGGTGAATCATCTCGCCAAGTTAATCTTCAAATTAATTCATACATACCTCCCCTGTTTTCACTGTGATGACGTGTGGCGTAAAGCCAACCCCTCGCACTCCTCCTGAAAAACCAAAATCAAACTCAAACTAAAAGAATCCATCTTGTAGAAAACGCGAGAACCAAAATCCACACTCAAGATTTTCAAAGTTTCAAGCTCTCACAACCAACGCCAAGAAGCTTCAACTAAAAAGCAAAAACTTCAAGGAATAATTCAAGTTAGCATCAGCAGAAACTCACCTAATGCATCGAGTTGTTTCTTTCCAGAGCCTGGTGGTCGTCCCCTGTTCCTCTTAATCGGCGGTTCCGACGCCGCACCGCCAGGAGCACCACCGCTGGAATCCGCATGACCTACGGAGACACCACCGGAAGAAATCGCCGGAGTTGGCGCCAAACCCAACGCAATGTTACCATCGGAATTGTACTTCCTGGGCCTTCCCCTCTTCTTCTTCGCCGGCTCCATACTAAACCTCATTCCACCAGAGGACGGCGATGACGATCCATCAAACCCACTCGAGTTCAGCCCCCCACCAACACCACCACCATCAAGCTGCTGCTTCACTTGCGAACGCTGAGCACCCACGGAGTTAAACGGGAAACCACCGCCAGCCGCGGCGGTCGGAGGAAGATTCGGGGTGTTGATCACAGACGGGTGAGTGACCGTGTGGGTGGGGTACGATGACGTGGGACCCCCATCAAGCATTATGCTGTGTTGCTGATGGTGTGGGTGGTGGTGCTGGTGAAGATACGACGGCGGGTGCGGTGGTATCGACGGTGGTTCTCTGGAGTCCATATTATTGGGTAGCTTTCTGATTTCTTTTTCGTTTATCCTTTTTGGTTCTTTTTGGTGTTTTCTGTTTGGTAGCTGGGAAAATTGGGGGAGTTAGTGGGAAAAGCAAAGAAAGATAGAGTAAAGATCGTGTGGGGTTTGTGTTGTGTTGTCTGTGTGTTGTATACTCTCTCACTCACTCTCTCACTCACTCTTCCTCTTCCTCTTCTTCTTCTTTTCCCTTTTTTTAAAAATGAAAAAATTAGGGTTTTTGATCAGGGTTTAATAAGTTTTCTGAATCTCTCTTTCTCAAATCTCTCGCTTCTTAATTTCTGTTGCTCTCACTATTTTTAGAGAATTGTTTCTCTTTTATTGATCCTGTTTGTTAGCCTTGGATTGGATTTCATCGACTTCTTCTCCTAATTTTCTTAATATAAAATTAGAGTTAATTCCCAAAATAACTAAGATTAAGTCCTTATTAATTAATAATATAATTAATGATTATATTGTATTTAATATCAACTCTAATTCTTCCACATCTAATTAACTTATCAAAAACGATAATCATAATTTGTCTCCAACTCTTACGAAGAAAGAATATTTCCACTATGGTACCTTGTTTTATATTTTTAACACATTAATGCTTGGGAGCAATTTTTATTATATTTAAGCATAATTAATATTTTTAATTTAACTTTTAAAATTTATAATTCTAACACAATATTTTGTGATATTTATACAAGTATTGCAATATCAAATTTGGGGATACGTTATAAGATATTTTCTGAAATAAGACAACATTCAAAATCAAACAATAACTCTTAGAGACTTTAGAGGCATGAGAACTTGAGTTGAGACTTCCAAAGTCAAAAAGGAGAGGCAAAGATTGTTGGAGGAAATCATGGAATTTGAAAAAGCAGCCGCTGGACTGGACCAGAAAAACTTGGACCTTTGTCATTCAGATAACAACAACAAAAGAACAAAAAGGGATAAATTCATCAAATCCGAAAAATGCTTACCATCATACTTGCAAAAAAAACAAACTCATAATGTTATAAAAGAGCATAAACCTCTTCCAACAAGATTCAATCTTTTACTCTGCTTCCTTAAATATTGGTACGGACAAATACAACACCAACAAAAGAACAAAATGAATCCAGAAACTTGGAAAAAAAAACTCCCAACTTGTACATCACACCACGACAAAGGGTATGATATATGTTCACAGCTTTCTTCAAGAAGGTCAAACCCCCAAATTGATATCGTCAATGATCACCATCTGTGTTCAAATTTAGACCAAAGAAGTCTCTCTACCACAGAATCCCTCACCATCTACAGCCTAATCTCGTATGAGCCTGCTTTGGTAATGTAACGAACCCACTCAACTGTATTGTAACCACTCTTCTCCCATACCTACAGACAATCACTATATGTCACTGCTGAACTTTTGGATACCGACCTAAATTCAGTATTGGGTTAAAAAATGGAGTACCTTTAAGAAGCGAACCCGTAAGCCAGATGCTGTAAACATGGGAACCTGCACACCCAATAATTAAAGACGAATAATATTTACGTTTATAATCTGAAAATCAGACCCAAACTCTATACCAAATCTTGACATGCAACAAACATAGAGTTTTGATGTATGACTTAATGCATACTCGTTACTGCAATAGACTTTATTTTGGTTAAATAGCAACGTATAATAAATTAGGTACCTGGAACTCCATCTGAATTGGAGGCCTTGTCCAAGATTTCTTTTCTGCCATTGTGGAAATTAACTCAACTTCAGCACTCAGGGTTGGCTCTGTTTGACCGGGAAACTTTTTTATCCTGAAATTGTTGCAAGAACGTGCCACTGAATAGCCATATCCAAATTAAAGAAAAAAAATCCAAACATGGAAAAGATTTTAATAAAAGAAATTACAAAATTAACATCATGATTAGTGAGGTAACAAAAATGAACTAGCTGAACGATCAATACGTTTGATCAAAGATACCTGAGTTTAATTTTGAAGCCTAGTGCATGGACATGAGGTTAATTTCAATCCAATAATTACAAGGAACACTAAGAACATAGACATCAAAGTTAAAGAAGGAATTTGTACTCACTTCCAAACCAAACAATCAATTGCAGCATTGTATTTTGCCCGACCTGACGTCACCTGAAAGCTTGTCTTAGCTGTTTGTTTTGGTACAGGAATTTTTACGACAACTCCAAGGGCAAACATTTTGGCACCAAACACACTCTTCAACTGATAGCAACACAGGTCAATGTAAGACTTCAAACATTAAGATTCAGTTAAACCCAAGACATGCAGTCATTGCACTACAATGTAACTTCAAACCTTAACATTCACTTCCATGCGTGTTCGACCGAGTTCCTTAATTGTTGGCAACACCCGAAATGGAAGATTAACCCCCTCAGTAATACGATACCTTCAAATATACAAATCATTATGCCAAGACAAGAAAATGGGATTACAAAAATTGGCCTTTTCGATTCAAGAGTGAAGAAACTGCTAAATAGGTAATCACGAAAAGGATCTTAAAGGAGAAATTTTACTAATAGACCATTGGCTCAGATTTCAAGAAATTATCACAAAACCACAAGTTGATTTACCTACAACCATTATAATAGGAATAATGGGAACAAAGCATGACTATATGCTTCAGACAAAAGCCAAGTACAGTGAAAAAAATAAATAAGTGAAAGAAGGAAGGAAAATATGTTTACAATTTTTACAATCTTGTTTAAGAACTGATGGAAGATTAAGTAAGAATGATACATTTCAATGATGAAAGTCCAGAAAAGCGACTCATCATTGGGAACCTCATTAGTGACCTTCATAGTCAAAAAAGAGAGTTACAGTTATGCCATGGGATGATGGACCTGTAAATTTTCAAAAAAACAAAAATCTCACTCCTGATTGACTGACCATTACAGTAGCATATAAAACAAATCAAATTAAATCAGATCCTTTCTGGGATCAACCACTTCGTGATTCTATTTAATGAGTTCATGATCAACCACCTTTCACACTTTTTATTCATTCAGCATATGGATAACTTGATAGAACAATTTCCTACTCTGGAAATTTGTCAAAGTTGATAAAGAAAAGACTGCAGTTCAAAAACGGAAACGAAAAACTCTTGACAACTCGGCATATGGCATGATGCAAACAATTTAACACTAATTGCAAGTGTATATGACAATGCCAAGAGATTAAAGGCTTACTTCATCAACTCAAATTCACCATCAGGGGGAACAAAACTGACGGTTTTTTCTGAATTAAACCTTGTCAAGTTTACACATTGATGGAAAGTAACATCATCAAGCTCAATTGTCTTCCCACTGCACAAAATATCACAACAATGAAGCATATAATTGAAATAAGAGGGGATAGGTGGGAGAGAGCAGATAACATCTTGCAGTCTTTGACAATCACACAATTCTGAGTTAACTTACACATGTACTTAAGTGATCATATAGATTTAACAATCAAGAGATTTAACACATCCAGTACAAAAAAGTTGAAAACGCAAACAAATCAAAGAGCATTAAAGAACATCAAATAGTAACTTATGTATAGTCATTTACTGCAAGGTTCAACATCTTGACTGCAAAACAAATAGAATCGAAATCTTAATGAAGATACAGGAAAAATCATCATATCAAATGAGGACAATGACAATAGTGGAAGAACCATCATATGTAAGATATAATGAACATCTCTTACAACGACTAAGCAAAAGAGTCCAAGAAGTATTTCCATGAGTAATTGAAGACAAAACCCCGAATCATTCTGAATCATTTACATTGGCAAAGAAAAGAAGTAAGCGAAAAATACATCAAAAGAACCATCAATCTATAGTATCAAAATGGGAATTTATATTTCAAGCTAAAACTCTAAGCACCTTATAATAATTTAAAAAATAGTAGAAAATAATAAATATGAGAAGAAGATAGTGGTTAGGGATACCTTATCTGATTCTGACAAGATTCATTTCTAATAAGCACCAATTTTGAATACATTTGAATAACATAGTCAGGGTTCAAGATTCAGCAAGGAACTTTCTAATTACAGCAAACAACAAAAGTTAAAGGAACAATAGAATACAATTACAGACCCAAGTGATCAATTTAAGACTCAAGAAAGGTAAGAAGTTAATATTTTCATGGTATCAAATAAGAAAGATAATATAAGTAAGTATTTCTCAAAAAAAAAAAAAGTGATATGGGTAAATGAAAAATAACAAAGAGAAGGTAGATTGATACAGAATGCAATTTCTGCTCTTCTACATCTTAGTAGGTCAATGTTCACTTTCTGACTCTTTGTCCAGGAAAAACTTATCATCTAAGTAGTAACTTGAAATCAGGTATCCATAGTATTTTTACCCTTTTCAGCTGAAAAATAATAGAAGGAAAATGATAAACATAAGGCGTAAAGATCTACCTTTTGGTAGGTCGGTTTTTCAGTTGTGATTCTTTCTCAATCCCAATTTTATCATTCAAACCCAACTTTAGATCCGGCATTCCAGTAAGGAAGCACTTCATAAGAATCTTGCCCGTTACATCGCACCGTAGAACACTACCTATAGTGAACAGATTGTTTAGGCACAATCCACTCGGTGAACAAAACAAAATAAGTAGCTAAAGGAAACCCACCAATCAGTACACTCACCTTTTGAAGACATAAGGAGATTTACACTTTCCACAATATCAAGAAAAACCTGCACGAAATGGATGTGAAAATCCAGCAGAACAGCCACAATCTAATAAATTGAGAGTGAAATAGAAGATCACTTAACCTCGTTCTTTTTATAAACAAGGCCCTCTCTCCGCCAGCCAACAGCACCTGTGACTTGTAACGTTGCATTGGGGACAGGTTTATCTGTAGGCTGTCATATTATTTGCAATAGTTGGAAAATAAAGAAATAAGCAAAAAAATGTAGACTATTTAATCCTAAATGGACATAAATAAATTCACCAACTTTGCAACTCTGTACATTTGTAATTTCCAGAGAACAATGGAAAATAAATTTACACTACAAATGTGTTGACTTGTTGGAAATTATAAGGAGAACCAAACCTTGGAAGAAAATGGTGAGCGCACTCCCTCCTGAGTAATATATAGTTTTAAAATCTCAGGAGAGAGATTTTGAGGATAACCAAAGTCCATAATTTCTGCAATTATAAGAGAACAATCATTTGTTCAATCATATAGTGTTACAAATCTAAAAATAAAGTTAATGGTTTGGCTTTCCATTTGTCACATAATGGAAGCCGGGGTGATTCCTAAATACATAGAGAAGTTGACTAAAATCTGAGAATCTTAAAAGGAAACAACAATGGTGACACAAAGTATGCAATGCCGAGCACACACCATCCAATAGCTCGTAGATCAAAACAAAGTTATTTCTAATGGCATCTTCGTCAAAAGTCCCACCAAAGTAGGACTTGAACAATGTCACAGCCTGCATATAACACAACAAACTGGTCAGGTAAGAAACCAAAAGCCTCACAACATTATTGCTTTACAACCACAACCCTAAAGGCCAGAAAAGACGTAATTAGAAAAGAAGACAAATTCTTCCTCAACATTTGCAAAACAAGACTGAGATATCATGCCTTTCATAGACAGTGAACATTATACATAAGAAACATTGGGGTCGATTTTGATTGATTTAGAGTTCCTAACAATAAAGTCTTCTAAATCACATTGAATCATCCAATTGAAACCAAAATAATCTGTAGATGAAATAACAAAGAAACAAGCCTGTCCATTACATGTCGCAATAATGATATGCCAAAATGAAGAAAAAAACCTAATTGTAAAGAAGTTGACTACCTCAACAACAAACTTGAAAGCGCAAGCTACATTTGCATTGCTGTTCACAACAATCACAACATAGACATTGCTGATTCTCATGTAAAAGAAGGAGCAACCTCCAATCTGCCTCACTGGGCATGTGCCAAGTTCTTTAGTTTGCATTATATGGATCCGGAAGGCATCAACCATATTTCTGCTGAAAAGACATTAACGTGAGAGCTTTGTACAAGATCAAATACAATGAATAATGTGGTTGGTAAAAACATTTTTTTTTTAAAGTAAAGGAATGGAACATGAAAAGCTCATTAGCATATCAAGTCAAACTAACACTAATATGTTAACTGAATTTTTAGAGAAAGCGCAATAGAGCAGGCTTAACATTAAAAGGTAATCCTTTGTGGAGCCATAGTATCACCAAAAAAGTGGCAACTAAAAAACTTAACAAAGGAAATCAACAATCAGAGCAAAATTTAAGCATTAAAAAAAAGGAAAATTGGCTGAAAATTAAACCTTTAGGCACAACAAAGCGGCACCCATTAAGGGGAAGAATGATTATCAAACAGTAATACCTAAAAATTTAAAAAAAAAATCGCCCAAGAAACTCCAAATTCGGTTCATTTCACTCTTGAAAATTTTTTTGCAAATTCAATTATCAATTATCAAACTTTCATCACATACCCGACATCGTCGCGATAAAGCCGGTTAATAAGGACGTCACCGCGGAGATTCAAGAAGTAGATGGCGGAAGCAGCCACAGGCATCTCTGATCCAGTGGATCAAAGTCCCACAAGAAGAAGCGGCCGTGATGATTAAATGATGCTCCAAATCTGAAGAACTAAATTGATAAGCTCAACAAACTGTAGTGACTCAGGATTCTACAAATAAATACTGTAGCTCCGGAGGAAAATCGGAACTTGAAAACTTTTAAAGAGACCCAGCTATTAACAAACGCAGCGATCGCTCTCTCTCCGGCGCGTGCATTTCACCAACTCATGATGTTTTTCAACCAACTGCTGCATCATGATGATGTTAATTAGACTTGACAATTTGGCCCGGTTCGGCTCTATGGGCTGATCACTGGCTAAAAGAGTTCGGTTTGACCGGGTTATAGGCCGAGGTCGAGTCAAGTATGGGTTAGGTTGGATTGGCTGATAGTCTGATCGAAATAATAAAAACGGCGTTATTTTATAAGTTTTTTTATAAAAAATGTAAGGATGGGTTGAGCTGAGTAACGGGCCGCCCCGCGAGCCATTCATTAAGAAGTTGGGCTAGTCCGACCCGACCTATTAATATCCTTAATGTTCTTAATGTTAATAGTTTTTATTATAATTTTTCGTGCTAATTGAAAATTTATACTCTTATTTTAAATTTGATAATTATTAATTAAAATTATTATAAAACCATATTTTAGTATTTAGCAACTACTTAATTAATATTGATGATAAAAATATAATCTTCAATATATTCTTAATTTTTTATATAGTTTAATTTTCTAAAATATTATGCTTTATTAAATTTCTTAATTTTTCTTAATTTTATTATTAAATAAGAAAAGTGTATATATATATATATTTAAAATTAGTAATTAAATAAATTATTTTCAATTTAATCATATTAAACATTAAATTAAAGTAATAATATTTTGATTAATTGGTTTAAATAGATTCAGATTAAAATAATTTCATTAAAATTTTATCAGACTATTCTTTTTGTTCAGAGTTCAAATTAAGTTTCAAATTAATTTATTAACTTTTAGAAGACTAAATTCAAACCAAAATGTTAATATATTAATTTATAATAATTTTTAGAAATTCAAAAACTCAAATTTTATTTATTGACTTTTAAGAGTTTAGATCTAAACCAGAATTTATAATAATTTTAAAATAAATAGGAAAGAGTCAAGCAAATGAAAATGCCAGCCAATGGAGTACAGACAATCTAAATTTGGAGATGCAATTGATGAGCTTTGGATTGAAGTGAAAAAGCATACCAAAAGCCATCTTTAACAAAGATGCTTTAATACTCCAATGCCTACTTCTCATTTTCTTCTCTTTCTATACATTGATTCTCCATTTACAAAATTTCTTCTCTAAACCCCACGCATTTTATAATAAAGAAAGCACCATACTTTCCCTTTCCAAAAATCCAATCTTTCTCTCAATCTGTTACTCTCTGTGGTTTTGTGATTCATTTTACAGTTGAGTATAGATTGATTTTGTTGGGAATGCGATTCTTTAGGAGGATCGCTGGGCTTCTGGGGTTTGCTAGGGACGACGGAGGACAGGAAACCAAGAATCAACAAGAAGGTGGTAGTGGTGGTGGTGAAGGAGATCAGAATCGTCAGAATCACGGCCAACCTCAATTTCATCAAAAGTTTCAAGATTCTGGGCTTCCTCGTAAAGGGTTCAGCGTTCCTGTCCAGGTTTCTGTTGAACGTCCCCATCTCGGCCCTATTCTTGTCCCTTGTAGCTCCGGCGATGGCGGCGTTCAGGTGACCTTTTTTTAATCCTCTCCAAGGCGAATTCTTTTGCTCGTCGTTTCTCTCTCTGCTTTATCGCATCAAGTTTGACTTTTTTAGTTACTGTTTGGATTGGAATATCGGAATCTGGGAAACAAAGAAGTGATGACTTTGACATACTTTGAATTTTAGTGATTTACTGTTGTGATCACATCTTTTTATAAGCGAAAAGGCTGTTTTTACATTTTAATTCCCATGGGTTCAATTTCGGGGGTGGGAACTTATTGTTTCCTATTCTGGTACTTCGAAATAGAAACACTCCTCGTGTCTGTTGATTTTGGCGAGACAATAGCAGTAACGTCTTCTGTACAAAAGAGCAACAACTAAAGGATGAGTTCATTCTCAGTGAGACATATATTTAGATATACGTAGTTTGTATGTGCAGTACATGACTTTATTAGTGCATTGGAATAAACTTCATTGCACGTATGAATGGCTTGTTGTCAGTTTTCATTTTCTCGTTTTCTCGTTTTCACTTATTTGTTTTCTAAGAATTTCTGTTAGGAGGCTTACATCAGTTTCACTTAACTGGTTTTCTAAGAATTTCCGTTATCAGGCATACATCAGCCGTTGGTGTTTTTTTTTTTAATTGTCCCTCATAGGATCATAACTTCTACAGTACCTTTATACCATCTTTATGACCAGAATGTTTTTGCTGCAAACTTCTGTGCTAAGATGGTTATCCTCGTGTTTGATGGAGCTTTAATGGATTTTTTTCATGATTAACATAATGTTGTCCCCTTATATGCTGTGACGTTCACATTTACTTCCACAGTCTCCTGATTGGTCTTGATCATTGTGGTTCTGTTGCAACACTGGCAGTGGTGTCTGATTTTGCACAATTCCCAAATTGTGTAGCCCTGACACTGTTGAAATGATTGGTTTAATCTGCTTGTGCATATTGATATCTAATCTCATTTCGTGTTATTTGGCTATTCATCCTAGTTTGGTTCTATTGTCTGTCTGTGACGTTAGAGTCTTTTCCCTTTTGTATTTTTTTTTCCTTATTTGGTTTCTGTTATGAAAGTGGTCGAGTTATACCAAGATAGTATAGAAAATGCTATCGCACTGAACTGTTTGACTATGGGATAATAATGGGCTACAATATGGAGATAGAGTGAGGCTTCTACAGTGGGTTTAAGATATTGGGGTTTTTTTTTTTTTTTTTCAATTTAAGAGCTTAGAGTGTGCTGCATCAAGGCCTGTTTTGATTTTGTTTTTGGCAATGAGACTTAGTCTCTATGGATCAAACTTCGTTCTTAGCCACTAGGGATGGTAGTTATGAGGGGAGAATGTTCTGTATCTAGAGCACATCAATAGTGGACTATTATGGCAGTTTTCTATGGAATAGTAGCATTTTTGATAATCACATAGGAAAGGAATAAGAAAGTTAAGAAAGGGGAAAGTAGAAGAGTTTTTTCACTTGTTTTAGTTAACAGCTAAAAGCTAATATCTGCTTGTTTACTGTGAATTACTATCATACATTGACTGAGCTTGGTAGTCGAAGGTGAGGTGCGGTAGGTTGGGGTAGGAGGGTGATGTGTTGGGGAGAAGCAGGAGGGGATTGGGGTGGCAATGAAGATACAATTTAATTCAAATGACTAATTGCCACACATGAACAAGAGGTTAGAAATTTGGTGAACATTTAATTGCAAAAGAGTGGCTCAGCTTTCTTTTACAGGATTCCACTAAGATCATAGCTGCAGTTTCCCCTTTGAATAACTACATAGAAGCTTTCCTCATACCAGAGCTTCAGGTTGCACCCTTTGCACATTCATTATCCTATACTTTCATGACCAATAGTAGCTCCTATATTTTTCTTGTGTTAGATAATATGTTTTCTGCTTTCTAAAAGGTATACATGCTTAATCATAGATGCATATTGCCATTTGGGATTTTACAGCACCACGCCCTCTTATTATCCTTTCCGTTATTTCTCTGCAAACTGCTTATTTACTTGCTCTTTTGTGTATTGCCTATTGTCACTCTGCACTCAAACCTCTCAGTCTCAACTGAGTTCCATAAGATCGGAAATGTGTAATTTGGGCTTGTTTCAAAGTAGGTTGGTACATCACTAGGCTTATGACTCATTTTTTTTTTACCTTTATTTACATTTTGGGTTTACCAATGTGTCTATAATACCCCTCTCTCTCTCTTTCTCACAAACACACATCACACACGCACATTGTACACATTTGTGTATTTGTGCTTGTGAACAACTGCATAATGAGGGTTGTTATGTGAGTACTGCTGTGGATTGCTTGAACTTCCAGAAATTTGGGTTTAAGGTTTTCATGGATTTAGTTTGACATTCTTTAAATTTCGTCCTAGCTAACATAGATGGATTGGATATTGTGTTAATTGTCAACCACTATACTTTTCCTGGTTGATTAATTGAATCTCTCACTTCTTGCATAATGGCTTAGTGCTTATTGAAGCTTTGAGCCATTATGTTGTTTATCTTTTATGAACTGCTTGTAAACAACCTGGTTTCCGTTGTATGAATCTGTAACACACTTTTGGAATGATAGCTTCTTGATTATTGAAGCTTTTGATCCACAAAATTGTGTAACTTTTTACCAACTGCTAGTCAGCGACCTGATCACATTGTATGACTTTGTAAAGCATGTGCAGTGCATAATATTAGGAACTTTGCCACAAGTCAAGCTTGGTATTTGTATTGCAAAACTGATATGTACAGTCTCTATTTTTGTGTGTTTAGGGTCTAAGGTGGTATGGAAAGCGCCTCAGGATAGACGAAGACGGAGATGTTGCTGATGAGTTCATTGATGAGGTTTTGCCAGAGACATGGAATCATGATGACCATCAAAAGCCAATGCCGAGGTTTAAAATGAAGTATGAAACCCGGCCAGCTAAAGTAACAAAACAAGCAATGTCCCAGGATGGAAAGGTCCAACAGTGTGTCGAATATCAAGGTAGATTGCAGTGGGTATGATTAATGCACGCGTTACAATGTAACTGAACTGCTACTGCTACGTCTGAACTGAACAGTGGCGACATTACATCTAAGATGGGAAAGTTCAGTTGAAGGGTGCTTGGGTTTATCCAGCTTGTTTCTTTCTGAATAGATATGTAATTTTCATTGAGGTGTGTTTTGTAGAACCCCTGCACCCAATTATTGTATCATCAATAGCTGAATTTCTGATTAGTTTTGATACTGCAATTGGTTCTAGACTACTTTGATCAGATATGATTTACGAATCTTGTGGGAAGTGATGGTACTGCCATACCTGTTGTGTATTAAGTAGATTGATCCTCCTAAGTGGTAAGTAGGAACAGTGGTTCCAATCATGGTTCCGGTGATTCTACCACCCGCTAATCTGAAAGTTGAGTTATTAACGGATTCGATTCAATTAGTACTTGCAAGTTTTAGCAACCAATTGTCCCTTTAAGCATCCGTTAGTTTTTGTCATTTTTCGTAAGAATTGGTGGCTGGAAACGTACATATGCATGCAAAATATTGGAAGGTCGCTGAAGATGACTTCTGGACTTTTAAGGTGACTTGTTGACCTTGAGGTCTCGGTCTTTCGTGGGCCTTGGTGACGAAGGCCTAAGCAAGTTTAGGCCTTCATTAACCTGCGAGGCTAATATGTCGACATATTTTAGACACAACACCTATTTCTATTCATACATATCGTGGCCACAAGTTGTCTGTGAAAAGCGAACTTTGATTATTATCATAATCTGAAATATCTCTTATGGTCCCCTGTTTCTTCCGTCCTCTAATTTTCATGATTCTTGGAGTACTTGTTTGCATACACAATTCAAAAGACAAAAGTATCTTAAATGAATCTTTTTTATCTGCCGTGATCTTGATGTCATCTTTTGAACACACATGTCAAACCAATCAGAAAATGAAGTTAATCTTATCCCAAGATTTTTCAAAGTCTAATGCAGCACTCTTACTCTAAAACATCGTTCTGATACAAAACTTAAATACCTCACAATTCATTTCCAAAACTGCTTATTCATAGTAATTAACAAGGTCACGCAGAAAAAAAAAAGGATTGTAACTCTATACATGTGAAGAACAGAAGGAAATTCCTTGAATTTGCCGTCACTCAAAAGTTGAGGCTCACTGGACAGGATATTATACTCTTTTAAGTATGCAAAAACCTTTAGGTGTGTAACGTCGTCTGTCTTCTTCTTCAATCAAGTAGTGTTGAATTTGTGTTCAGTGGCGCTTGTTGAGGCCTGCATCACTCAATAAAAGCAGTGGATCTTTCATTGAAGAAGTACCAATACCATCAAAGGGTCGATACAAAAAAGAAAAAAGGGGGAGCTTTAATGGAAGCAACTTGGTCTAGTTTGAAGTTTGAACGTAGACAAATAGACAGGTACTGACCCCAATGGATGTGACGAAGTTGCAGACAGCACATTTGACAGATCGGGCTCCATATTGGTACATCAATAGCATCCTGCAGTTTCCACAGTTGACGTGTGCCACTTGATTTGCTGTCAGAATAAATAAATACCCTTTTCATTCTTATATTTCTTAATCCTTTTTTTTTCCTTCTTCTGTTTTGGAGGTAAATAAATACAGATCCTTCCTACCTTCCAAGGCTAGATTGACTGTGTGACAGCAAGAACACTGCACGCTTGTTGCTCCACGAATGTACATGAGCAAGGTGTGACAGCCTCCACAAACCAGCTGTGCCATTTCGGTCCCTTCTCAAAGTTCCACATACAAATTATTATTCGGACATAACTAAATATTATTTAAGAGTGCCATTTGGATTTCAACAATTTTTCAAGTAAAATGAGTATTGATTAATGACCTTGTGATGCAAAGAAAGAATGGAATTGAAGGCATTTTCTAACTTTGATACAGCGGATTGAAAGCTAGTTAGTGAATCGAAGTAGGTAAAAGATCCATACCAGGAGGTGGCACAGCTGTGACTGCATTGCAAACAGCACAGCAGACGGACGTTGCTCCAGCTGGATAGAGTAAGAGGTTTCGACATCCGGAGCAGACAAGCTGGCTCTGTGCACCTGATAAACAAGAAAAAAAAAATGTTAACACTATAACTAGAAATCACCATCAAACTTCACATTCCAGTTTTGTACCATGTCAAACTATCATCATCACCATCAATTATGTTACATTAGAAACTGAAACTTGAATCATCAAGGCCATGACCATTTCTCATTTTCTTATTTTAGAAATAAAAATTGAGTGATTTAAGATACCATTGGCAGGTGGTGTATATGATGGTGGAGGAGTAGTAGGATAGGGTGCAAGAGGAACTGGCATTGTAGTGTCTCACAAAACTACGCTTTTCTTTCTCAATTTCCTTCAATCATACAGCTTCAGGGACGGATAAGGGGATCCAACCTCTCATTCTTGACAAGCCTGTATCCAACCAAACATCTACCAAACCTGTACCACAATATCACTGCAGATATGACTTGAACAGCAGAAATCTGCAAATTTTTAGAACTTGGATTTATATTGAGAATTCTCATAGGTACATATAGTAAAAAAGGGAAAAAAAAATTGCTGTATACTTTAACGTACTAATTTAAGGAAATATATGATCAATAAAGAATTTAGAATCCAATTTAGTAATTTCATGTGTAGAAACATACAACAGGGCAATATTAGGTGTGAGTCAGGAAAAGCAAAAGCTTACGGACACTAAAGAAGCGTAGAATTCCAGTTAAGCATTAGTTAAAGAGTGTGGCAAGCACATACCTTTATCAACTTGCAGATGAAGTAGAGAGAGAGAGAGAGACAGAGAGGCAGAGAGGGAGGGAGGGAGAGGGGGAGGGAGGGATTTAAGTGGAGAAAGAATGATAAGCACAGTGAGAAAAGAAAGTTGGTTTTGTGGTAGTTAAAAGAGGGAGATTTTAAGTTTTACCATGTAAAGGCTCCATTTTTATTCATCTTTTTGCATAGGTAAACACGATGGTTATGGTTAGCTTGACTGAGTTGGTGGCATATCAAGCTCAAACTTTGACAGGAACTTTTGGGTCCTACAACTCTGTCTCTGTCTTTGGTGTAAAACTTTGCATGCACGTGAGTGTTGCATTCAACCACAGGCATTCTTTTTCATGGGAAGATGAAGAGCTTGGATTGAACCACATCACAGGTCAAGAACAAAATCATGACTGTTCTCTCATATTTTCATATCTATCCGGTGGTCCAATGAACTCCCTTGTCATCTTGGCAAACTATGATCAGCTCTCACACCTGCTGCTCCAATCATCCAGTTGTATGCAATTGTAACCTAACTTATGGGTACGAGTAGTCGAGTACACTAACTTATTAGACAGTATCTTCAGTCTATTTTATTCTGTTATTACCTTGTTTTATAAATCTTAGTTATTTATTTATATAAGACTTACGCAAAATCTACGTAAATAGTTATATATAGTTGAGATTTATAGTACAGGATAGTTACAGAATAAAATGTTCAGATTACTCCTGGTCGGATTACTCCTAACTTAGTTACATTTCTGACGCTGGCCTACGTCATGCTTACATTATGCCCTTTAGTTTCATTTCCGACGCTGCCCTACATCCTGCTTAAATTATGCCCTTTCAGCACCTTAGGCCCATGGACATGTGCTGACAGCCATTGTAGTGTTGTTAAAATAGATGTCGAAACTGACTCCGTCTCTATTGCCAGTTAGGATTTTAGATGTAAAGACTGAGTCTGTGCTCTCAGCCCTATCTCTTTACACGATGCAAACTATTCGACTTTCGCGATAGCTTTGCGATGATCTGGAACGACTCATGTGCGATTTTATTTGGGGCTCCACAGGTAAGTATCGGAAAATCCATCTTGCCAATTGGGATACCATCTGTCAGGTCAAAAAAGCAGGGGGTCTGGGCCTTAAAAAAGTTCGGTCTTCTAACGATGCTATGTTGGCTAAACTGGGTTGGGCTTTACTCACACAGCCAAACGCCCTATAGGTCCGGTTCCTTCGGGCTAAATATCGGCTCGACCTACAGCTTATTCCTCCAACTATCGCTAGGGTGGGGGCTTCAAGCACCTGGCGGGGCATCTCTGCAACTTTGGCAAGTTATTCGCCAAGGTATCATATAGCAGCCAGGAAATGGCCAGAGAATCTACTTCTAGTTAGACAGTTGGGTAAAGGATTGGGGACCCCTGCTTCATGTGACTATCTCCTCGGTCCCTGAAGGTGCCCTCTATGCTTTTGTTGCGGATTATTAGAATGTCGATCGCACATAGAAGTGGCACTTGTTCCACCAGTATCTCCCTACCTCCGTTTGCCTCGAGATCGCGGCCCTCCCCACCCCTACTGATGCCACGACGGAAGATACTTTCCAGTGGGACAACCTGCTCACGGTCGGTTCACTGTAGCATCCGCTTATGCACACATCGAAGCGAGCCCCGCGGAGGAGCCCAATCGCCTGTGGGCAATCATCTGGAAATGGGCCGGGCCCCAGAGGATGTGGGCCTTTCTTTGGCTTTTGGCACTAGGCAAGCTTATGACGAACCAACATAGAGTGGCCCGCCACCTAACCACGGACGACAGTTGTCACTTCTGTGGCCACGAGGAGACTCCTCTTCATGCCGTTAGGGATTGCCATCGAGTTAAGGCTTTCTGGGACACTTTTCCTCTAGCGAAGGATGACCCTGGTTTTTTTCTGCAGGATGTGGGCCAGTGGCTGCACTCTAACTTAACGAAGCCCTTTCAAGTGAATCAGCTGGCTTGGCCTGTGGTTTTTGGGTCCCATGTTGGTCTTTATGGACCTAGCGCAACAAAAGCGTGTTTGAGCCCACATTCGGTTGGCCAACAGAAGGGCCTCGCACCGTGCTCGCCTATGTGGAATGGGTAGAACGGGCACGCATCGCCGAAAATTGTGTGTTTCCCCCGCAAGATCTCCCCATGAGAGGGTTAGTGGGGTGGACCAAACCCCCGGAGACCTGGGTTAAGGTCAACACGGATGGCGCAGTCAAGCCAGGCCCCACCCAAGCTACGGCCGGGGGACTTATTCGTAACTGGCAAGGCCAGTGATGCGATGGATTTATCCAACACATTGGCCAAGGCTCGCCCCTCCAGGCCGAACTTTGGGGAGTCTATTCGGGCCTCGGCCTAGCATGGACCTTGGGCTACCGTCGAGTCATCGCCGAAGTTGATTCCCTCGAGGTTATTAACATATTATCCTCTTCTCCTTCCATGCTTTCTAATGACACTTTTTTGTTGACAGCTACTCGTAGACTTCTCCAGCGCGATTGGGAGGTAGATTTTTGACATGTTCATCGCGAAGGGAACCAGTGTGCTGATCGACTGGCCGCCATGGCCACTCCTACCCGTCCAGGACTTCATATTCTCCAGGACCCGCCACTGACAATACGGGATCTCCTCCAGCCCGACAGACAGGGAACGTTGTACCGAAGAGATTTACGTTAGATTGCTTTATATTTTGGGTTTATTTTTTTTCCGTTGTATTAAAAAAAAAAAAAAGAGGTTCTCAAAGGTTTTTGTGTCAATTTTTGAAGTTGGTGGTCTTCAGTTACAAGTTGCAACAGAAGAAGATCACTTCCCCTGTTCCGTAAACTTCAGCCGGCATTTCAACCAATGATGTTTTGCTTGATTATTAAAGATTCGATCTTTTCCATTAGATAAGGTCACGTAAACTAAATAAATTATTTTATAAATTAATAAATTAAAACTAAAGAATAAGTTTAATTTAAATAACTTTTATAATTTTTAATATGTTTTTAATCTCAACCAATTATCCTTATTAAAATCAAAACGAATTACAATATATTCAATGAGACTCAAATTTTCAACATTTTGAAATAAATTTTTTTAGAGATTAGCATTATTACTTAAATTAAATAACTTTCTTACTAAAATTAATTTTATTTTAATGTGACCTACATTATTTTATATGCTAGTTTATTATGCACCGGTTATTGAAATTAACTGATCCTCGAATGTTATTTGTTAGAATTTACAATGAACCTACAGGCCCATATGAAAAGGAAAGCTAGACCACATATAAGTCCAAGTGAGGTTCCATCCTAAAATTAATTAGTGATAAGTGGAGTAGCCAACTAGACTTATATATTGGTCTTATTTTCTCTCTTTTTTAATGTGAGATAAACTCCTACTCTTATATTTTAATATTATTCCATTAAAAAAATTAATTTAATGAGGAGACATTTTACCTATCACTAATAACAATATATAAAACCAACACGTGATATGTTCTGTTAAAAAGAATTAGATGATAGAAGGTATCAGAAGGTTGACTTCTCAAAGTTAGCTGCCTTATCCAAATCCTCTTGACGTCTCCAGGTTAGCTGCCTAATCCAAATCCTCCATTCAAAACTTGTGTAATTATGGAAAAAGTTGTTGACGTCACATCTCTAGAACTTTTTCCATACTTAGTCAAATAGCTTTCTTTATTAGATATATCGATATGTATACATATACATATAGTATAGTTAGAGATTGGAGTGTAAAAGCTAAACTTGATATTTATCTATTTCAAAACTCGTTTGTGAGTTGTCTGTCTATCCTACTAAAGAATATTTTGGAGGTGTCGTTTCTCCGTCTAGTTACTTAAGGTTTATGTATATCCTTTTCAGATTTTTTTTTTAAAAAAACACACAGAAGGTATACAGGAAGAAGAAAAAGGGCAAGTGGGTTGAGACAAAAGAGCTTGTGATGAAAGGAAAGGCATTAATGAAGTTATGGGCAGTGTTAGATTTGGATTTGATAATCTAGAGAAAGCGTATTTAAAAAATCATGGGTTTGGTCCATGGATAAGCATACTTACAAAAGTAACAAAACACCCCAAGGGACCACCTTTTATTGGTCTTGTTCTTTTCTTGCCTTTTTCCCGAATTTCAACTGGATCCCATTTGGATATTCTTTCCTATTATTCTATGATTTAAGCTCTCATGGCTTGTCTTTTTGTTTTATGATGGAGAAGTTCTGATAATGGTAATTATTAAAAAAATTTAATTGATAAAATTTTTAAATTATTTAATTTTTAGTTCAGATTTTAATTTTATATTTAATTTAATTTAATTTAATAACTTTTATTGTTAAAAACTGATTTAATAGTTAATTATTTAATTTTTATAAAATAATAAATTCTTACAAATTAAAATAAATCAATTAATTTTATTTAATATTTTTAATTATAATTTAAATTCTTTAATGAGTAAGGACAATCTCTTTCAATCATATTTCAAATGACAATCTCTTTCAATCATATTTCAAATTCTTTAATTTATTCAATATTTAATCAATTTTATGATGTTCTAATACTAATTGAATCTTTTAAATCTTAAATATTTTATCTTACTGATTTAACTTAATAAATCTTACGCTTACACCCAGGGTCTGACATTAGATCAAATAAAATAGTGGAAAGACAATATTATGTGAGATTAGAGATATTGTCTATTGAGTAAAATTATATGTATATTTTTATATAATTTATATTATTTTATTTTATATTTATTTTTAATCAACTATTATTTTTAAAATTGAGGAGAATTATAACTCTTAATTATAATTCAAAATTTTTAACTCTTAAATAAAGATTAGTTTAAATGTTTGAACATAACATATCTTTTCTAAATTATCTGCATATATTTTTTATAATTTAGATTGCCATAAAAATGAACACTTTCTGAAGTAGATCAGGACATATGCAATTATGTTGTTCTATTCGTTCTATTTGCTTGTAGCACTTAATTATTCATTTCGTCTGTGCATTCAGTTCAAACCTCCATAGTGGAAAAAGAAAGGGACAACGGGTTGAAACTATTGATCGAAGTCATCAACTGACTGAGAAAACTTTAGCCTAATCTTAACCAGGTGGTGACAAAAAGTGAGTATTTGTTCTTGATTCATCGAGCATAGCATAGATGCATGTTCAAAAAGGTTTCGGCTGGAGCGGCATACTTCAACTTGTTTAAGGTCTGGGGGGTGATGATGTGTGTTGGAAAATATACTTAAGATCAAATCTAAGCGTGGCAGAATGAATTTTAAACCAACAATGTGTAGATAAAAGACAAGAAAAGGATTGGCCAGCTTCATCACGCTAGATTCATTTGGTGAAGCTTGAGGATAAACTTCATTTATGGTAGTCATGAGGACGTCCTTTTAGTTGCTCAGACCACGTTCACGAGAAATCGTGTCAAGCAACTTGCAGCCAAAACATGGACTCCATGTCCGCAAAGGGTACTCCACTGATTGAGGAGTTACATATCTTTTGACCATGATCATGGATCATTTCTAAGAATTCTTCAAGGATTTTTTTGTAAAAAAAAAACAATAATTTTGTATTAAGAGTTTCTTGTTATTAGTAGTTGCTAATAACACTCCTTTGTAACCAAAAGGTCAAGTTACAAAAATAACATTTTAATATAGAGGAAAAGTTGCGAATAATTAATGAGTCTCTTCAACTTTTGCAAAGCATAGAGTCTTGTGTATTAGAATTTATGACGAGCTTTAAAGCAAGAGATAAAATTACTCCTTTATGAAGGGAATGTTATATGTTCGAGTAATAAAAACATTCTCTTTGTAAAATACAAAGGGAATGCTATATATAATTAATGACTCTCCTTAGACTCTTACAAAATATAGAGTCTTGCGTACTAAGATTTGCCCTTTGCCCTTTCCTTATTAGTTATTTAAATTGAGAATTTTACGAACTTAATTTTGAATTTTGAATTTATTAAATATTTATTATTACAATATTCAAAGTTTAAATGTATTAAAATTGTGATTTTTGGGGTTAAAAAATATTTGGACAATATAATATATCAGATCAGATTTTTGTCTAATGAAACCAATTAGCCGAGTAATTTGACTTGACCAGTAAAAAGCTGCTAGGAAACAAAATTCAATAGATATGGATAAGGGCAGAACCAAAATTTCAACATAAAATATTAATTGCATTATATACTCAACTTTGAGGATCAAAGAGTTTGGTAATTCAGCTATACAAACCACATTTGTCAAAGATATCGAGAAAGTGTCAACAACTCCCATGTCACAATTGAAACCATGCTCCTGGAAGAAATTTACATTAACTTTTGTACCCTTGCATGTTGCATCTGCATTAGTTCAAGTGATGAAAACATTGTCTCTACACCATTCTCTCCATTCCTATAAATTATTTTACCTGCATGAATAATGGTTGGTTTTCATAAAAAATAAAGGGAATAAACTGTGTTATTTATTATTATATTTTAATAATTAATGAATAAATTATCCATAAAAATAATTATATAATAAATATAATAATAATGAATTATTAAGTATGCACACATTCACTCAATTGCTCTTTTTAAGTTCTCAAAGATCTTAACAACTTTATAATATTTAAAAAGTTCTCTCTACAGTTTAAGTATAGTCTATTTATACTTAATATTAAATGAAATAATCATTAACTATACAAATTAGTCATTAGATTAATTAATTTTGGGCAATCACCTACCTTTAATTGGATAACTAGACAACAAGACTTCTCTTAATCACTTTGTAGACCTACCGATAGTTAATCACCCATAACCCTCTATTTATCGGAAATAGATTTTCTGTTCCCTACATCCCTATTCCCCTTATTCTCGTCCCATCTCAGTCGTCTAATTTTTGTGAGTCTCATTTATTGAATAGATAAATTTTCATGGAAGTAGGAACAGAATAATGAAAACAGGTGATCTCATCTCCTATTTACCTAATGAATAACACCTTTTATCTAGTTGGTGAATAATGTTTTATTCAATAATTAGTACAACTGATGTACAATATTCAATAGTGAACAACCTAATCTATGTACATGTCAAACAATACTTATTCACAAAATAAGTCATTTAAACTTAATTTTCAAACTTCAACTCTTTCAATTTTGTTTGTAAATTAATAGGTTTTTAAAATTTTCCCTTTATCGTGATAAAGTATGTGTCTACCTATATATAAATGATCACACAATGATTGAACTCCTAATTCATTGGAAATAATAATGATAAAATTATAAGAAAAGTTACAATGATTGTTATACATGACGTGAATATTGTTTCTTATTTTTGGTCCATTTGACTTAAATTGTCTTAAAATTCTCTTAAACTTTATTTCCTTTACTTTGCTTATTTGTCTATTCTTTGATTGTGCAATTTATTCAATAAATCATTTGTTCAATCCATTCTTCTATGGTACTTGATGTCTTGATCATTTATTAACAATAGTATTTTTATTATTAAAACCATGTTAAGACATACACTAATCATCTTGTTACTCAAAAGAGGGGTGAATTAGGCATTTACAAAGTTAATGAAAATTTCCAACAAAATAACTCAATTTAATAACAATCAATATATATAAGAATAAAGAAATTGCTTAGCATAAATCAATCAAACAGTTGAATGATAACTTAAAGATGATAGGGAAGAGACAACGCAAACCATTTATAGTAATTTGACAAATAACCCTTCCTTATATTTTTACTCTTAAGATTTTCGTGTAATTCTATTATAATCCTTCTTTCAAGACGAAAAATAATCTTTGTACAATCTTTTGATAAAAAGGAATCATTTTACAATCTTTTTTTTAAATGAGAGAATAGCTATTATCTCAAGGAATAATGATCCAAAATACAGTCAGGTACATCAATCCACACCTGAAAGCGACTATAGAGAACAGATACCCGAGCAAGAGAGTGGGCTCCCCTATTCCCCGAATGCCTAATCCAAGGTACAGAGATATTGCCCATAGTGCATAAGATATCCTTACAATCCGAAATGATAAGACCAAAATAGGAAAAATCCAAAGACCTAGAGTTCAACGCCCGGATAAGGATTTGGCTATCAGTAAAAATAGAACCTGCTTATAGCATGCCATCACGAGCAAATAACAAGCACTGTCGAAGATCAAGCACCTCCGCCATCACAGGACCTTCATTGCCTTCCTCATAGCCAGAAAGTGCTAATGAAAAGGAGCCTTCTTCGTCTTCAAATAGAATACCAAACCCAAGAAGGCCAACATCTGCAAAGATCGAGCCATCAATGAAAGCCAACCAACTAGAGGACGACGTCATGGAAGCTGTCGATCGAAAACACAATGGTAGCCCGGGAGCAACAGTCAGGGGATTGCCGGTGGCCATTAGCTCCTGGAAGTCCGAAAAGTAAGAATTGGCTTGAGTATGAGTATGGTGTGGCGTAGCCCGCTTATCATGCCAGAGTTTGTCATTCAGTGCCAACCATAGCTTCCATGCCTGAATGTCAATTCTAGCGGCTCGATCCCTTCCTACTGTCTCCAGGATATAGGCAAAAAAAATCCTGAAAGATGACAAAGAGGATGTGAGAACCAAACCCGCTAACCGCCATAACTCCGTAGCCATAGGACAATCAAGGAACACATGCTTTATGGATTCATGTTCATGGCAAAATAAACAATGCAAATCAACGTTCACTCCTCGGTGTTGCAAATTATCTTTAATTGGTAACACGTCACGACAAAACTGTCATAAGAAGTCGTGGACTTTGGGAGGTACATCAAGGGACCAGAGTTGCTTCCATACAATGCCTTGCACCTGTTGCCTATGGTCTACCAAATCTGCAAGCGCCTCATAATAAGCAATTTTAACCGAGTAAATCCCTCTTCTGTCACAAGTCCAAATGATCTTATCCGATGTGGGGTTAATGCTCAAGGGGATACCTAAGGTAGCATGCAAATCATCAATACTGAAATAAGACAGCAAAATCGTAGGGTCCCACCGTCTCTCCCCGGGGATGAATAAGTCACAAACCCGTATAGCATCATGAATGGCCAGAGGACCGTCGTCTGGATGGAAATCACCAGCCTTTGGGATCCAGGGATCCCTATTGACAAAGATATGTTGGCCATCCCCGACCCTCCACCTTATCCCCCTTAACAACACTTTTTGAGCAAACAATACACTCTTTCAGACGAAGTTATAGTTGTTACCCAACTGAGCTGTCAAAAAGTCCCCCCAAGGAAAATATTTAGCTTTGAGAACTTGATACAAAAGAGTGTTAGTGTCAACAAGAAGTCTCCACCCTTGTTTCCCCAAAAGAGCAGTGTTAGAACACCGGAGGTCTCGAAAACCCATACCTCCCATCGACTTCTCACAACACATACGATCCCATGACAGCCAATTAATACTCCTACTACCTTCTCGACATCCTCCCCACCAAAATTTATTAATCAGAACTTGGAGCTCAGAACAAGTAGCAGCAGGGATAAGAAAGACAGTCATGCAATAAGTAGGGATAGCTTGAATGACTGCCTTGATTAAGATCTCCTTACCCGCCCGTGATAGAAAATGGTTATTCCAATTATTGATACGCTTCTAGATCCGGTCCTTAAAAAATGAGAAAATCTGTCGCTTACTACGGCCAATGAGAGAAGGTAAGCCCAAATAAGGACTTTGACCCAGAGGTAAGTGCACGCCAAGTAAAGCTGAAATGGCCTACAACAAAGAGAAACCTTGATTTCATATGAACAACCACAAATACAATAATATAATACCTCACTTTATCATTTGATAACTTCAAAAAAGACACACTAACACAAATATAAAATAATGATGCTTAAATGAATGGAAAACATTTAGAAATATTTATAAAAACACACTTAAATATTTATTGATGCTATATCCAATAAGTAAATATGTATTTATATGATTTTAAGACCTCTATTAGCTATTGGAGCCAAAGATTAATTGTTAAAATAGCTAGTTGTAGAGAATTAGTTGACTAGTCTAATATATTGATCAACTAGTATGCATTAAAAGTGTAGATTCACTCGCCATTATGAGATTGGTCAATAACTAAGGCATATTAATAGACTACCATTATATTAACTAATGTTACTACAAACTCTTAGTATATCAAATTTGACAACTTTCACTTATATTGGTTGACCACTAACCTATGTAGGTTAATTGAACCACCTAAAAATATAGTTTTAACAACTTCAAATGCTCAAACTCAATTTGTTCGAAGCAATTATGATTTAAATAATTCTTAAAATAATCCCTAAAGAGTATATAAAAAAATTTAAAGGTTTTTTTTCTTAAAACAAAAGCTTTAACACCTTTTAATGAATGAAAAGACTCATACAATGAAGTAAAAAAGAAATGTTTTGTGTGGTGAGCCTTTGAGATTACCAATTCAACAAAGTGTGATTGCAATTAATAATACAAAATGTAAATGACTTTGATGACAATTGATCTTCTTTTATTCTTCACTTGATCTTCACTTTGTAAGTTACAAGCTTCATCTTTTCATTTATAATCTTCATAGAGTATCTTCTTAAGTTTATAACTATATTTTGTTCTCTTATTGTTTATCATTAAAATAATAAACTCATTAGTAATTGTTATGTTTTGTTATAATCAAAACATCAAGTGGAACCTCTCTTAGTTCAAAAATCTCCCCCTTTTTAATGATGAAAAAAATTTGTAATATTAGAGAGTAATAATAAGATTAAACACATAAATAATTATCCATATCAAGACTATTATTACCTCCCCCTTAATTAATTTATAAAACATAATTCAATATCAAGATCACATATATAGATAAAAGAAATTTACTCAAGCATAAAAGCATCATATAAACAAAAGTGACCACATATACAAAAGTCACTCCTTTTAAATGTCATCACTCTCCCTAAATCTAATATCAACAATCCCCTTAAATCTAATATCAACAATCCCCCAAAAAATGTTCAATTCCTTATTCATATTACAAATGTAAACATTCAACACTAAAAATTTATACTCAAATTAACAAATAAAAGCAAGGTGTAACAATTTTATAAACAATGAAATAATAATTACCTTCTGTTATCATCCTCACTTGGTTTAACAATTGGCTCTTTTAAAAAGTTTTTAGTTATCATTATTTTTCTCTTTGAGGGCTAATTTTTCCATATTCTATTTAAATATTTTCAGGACTTTTTTAGACACAAGAAGTTTAGATTCATCATGATAAAAAGTATAAACTCTTTAAAAATAATATTACTATAACAAAAAGTACAAAATCTTTACAAATAATACTACTATCTTTACTAAATATTATTTGCTCTTTCTTTTCTAAAAGCTCTACAAAACAAGGCAATTAATATGTTTTAAATACCTACATAAAATTGGTTCATTAATTATTAGACTCCTTTTTAAACCACACTTTATGATGTTTGCATGTCATTTTTTGCTTGATAAAACAAAATTTATCTACATACCCATATTTATTACAAAAATGATATATCATGTTATATAAGTGATGATGCATAAATGCATCACTTGATATTATATATGTGTATGTATAATAAGGTATCTTCATTTGGACATTAAAGGTATTGAAAGTTCTCCTAAAGTAGTGAGATGTGCTACCATGATTATATATATGATACTCATTACGAATGAAGGCTTGATACATCTTTTTAGGGTCTAAAATGGTGCAAGTGGGTTTGCATGTTATTAAAGAAGTTAGGCATATTCTTCCTTTAGAGTATTGAACTTTTTGTTTAGATTGTGAGCATATATGAAAACATTTTGCTTACTTTTAGATTTAGTCCTAGTCTTAGTGGATGTGACATTGCATGCATGTTATTCTTCATACTCATTTGTTACCTTAGACAATGGTTCTTTACTATGTAAATATTTTCCATGATAAACGTAGTTTCGAAATTGACTTCACTTTCATGGTTATATCATTATTCTATACTTATAATTGGAATTCATTTGAGTTCTTATCATGTCCTCTAATTTTTAATTTCCTTTTATAAACTTAGATAATGATTCCTTGAGAGCATCAATTGTTTTTTTTCAATGTTTTATTCTCATGTCTTAATGTATTTGAGTCGTGATTACTAACAATGATCACACTTTTAGAAGCCTTGACACTATATAATTTACTTATTATATTTTCATTCTCACATATGCATGCATCTAGATTCTTTTGAGTCTTTTTGAGTTTAGAAGATAGTTTGCTCATATTCTCAAGGGTCTCAACTAATTTATTACAAGTCAAATTAATATCATAATCATAATCACATGGTTTATGGTTAGAGAGTACCTTATTATCATCTTTGGCTACGAGGCACATGCAAGCTATATCTCTTTTTGAATGCGGAACTATTTGTCATTTTAAGTAGAGGCTTGCCTTTATCCCTCTTTTTTTTCTAGTCATTTCTCTCATATTTATCATTTCGTTTAAGGAGACTGCATTGAGACTTTATTTCTTAGGATTTCCTACATTCAAAGCAAATGACATTAGAGGATTACATTTTTAAATTAGTTTTACATTTTATAAAGTCCTTTGTTTTGGATAAAGTCCTTCTTTTAAAAAACTTCTTGAATTTCCTAGTGAGAAATGTGAGGTCTTCATCTACACTTCCACTTGTAAATGCTTCTTACCTAATTCCTCCCTTGAGAATTTAAAGGCTAATTCATTTTTCTTTAGAAGCGTTGTCTTTTGGAGCTTCATTTTGTATCTAAGGAGAGATCCAGTAAATCCCTCTAATGGTAGTGTTATTAGATGCTTGGCTTTTTATATGACTGGCACTTTAGCTTTCTATGTTTTCGAAAGTGACCTAAACAACGTTCTTACTATTTCAACATTAATATAAGTTTTTTCAAGACCTTTGAGAGCATTAATAATATCAATATATCTAGTTTACATACTAGATATGCTTTCATCATGTTCATTTGAAACAATTCACATTGGTGTGTTAATATACTATGTCCTTTTTTACTTGATTTGTTTCCTTGTATGTAATTTCTAAGGTATGTTAAATTTCGTAAGTCAATTCACACATAGATATTTTATTAAATTCATTTCTTCTTAATGCACAAGATAAGATGTGTACGACCTTACTATTCAAATAAATTATCTTCTTATGTTTTCTTTCAAAAGGTATTTAATTTTTATTTGCAAGTATGAAAGAACCATTTGAAAACATTTCTTATAGGGGTAATTATTTTCTAATAGGGGTAATTATTGCATTAAAAATAAGTGCTTTACTAATGTTTTGTCCATCTTGATCGAATGATGATGATCTTGCCTCTAAGTATATCATTATGATCTTTTCTATATGATTTCATTTAAAATGCTAGCCTAATAAACCCACTTTAATACCGCTTGTTAGTTGTTAATGACACCTAAGAGGAGGGATTGAATTGAGTATTTACAAAATTTAACAAAATTTTCTAACTAAAGAACTTAATTTAACAACAATCAATATATATAAGAATAAAGAAATTACTTAGCATAAATAATTCAAACAATTGAATAATAATTTAAAGAGGATAGAGAAGAAAGAATGTAAACTAATTTATAATAATTTGACAAACAAGCCTTACCTCTATCACTCCTAAAACTCTTCTTAAAAGTTCACCATAATTCTTTTTTAAGGTGAAACATAACGTACAACATGAAATCTTTGTACAATCTTTCTTCACAGGAAAAGGAATCTCAATACCACTTAGAATACCCATAAATAAAATAATATAACAAATAAAATAATATAACGTTTTAACCAAATCTTACAGCTCAAAACAATTCCTCAATTTATCACTTAATAATTCGAAAGAAGCTCACTAACACAAATATAAGACATTAAAATTTAAATGATTGAATAAAACTTAGAAATATATGTAAAAGACATTAAAATACTTCTTGATGCTAAAGCCAAAGAAAAAAAAGTATTTATAAGGACCAGACATAATTTTAATTTAAAGATAAAAGAAAAATAAAAGGTAAAATAATTAAGAAGAATGATTTTAATATCAATAAATCAATGTCATCTAAACTAAGTTCTATAAACAACATGGTAAAATCGAATTTTCCATCAACTGACCACTCTATTATGGAATTATAAACAAATTTCTAAATTATAAGATTACTATATAACAATCTAATCACAAATACTATTTCACGTAGAATTCTTAATCTAACTAAGAATATGAATTCGATTAGTTAGAAAATCTTAAACTTCAAGTAAAGCAATTAAAATTGAAATTCACTACTAATGTAATAAGACTATGCGGTAATTACATGATGGCTGGTCCCACATCAGTCCGTTTTCTAGAGGAAATTAAATACTCAATTGGATAGAACTAAATCAACTTTTTTCCAGAGACTTTTAATAGACTTTCCTAACCAAAAAGGTCTGAGCTGCTGGAAAAAGACATCCGGATAGTTATCTTCCAAGATTATATACAGAAAATCAATTGGAAAAAGACAAGTGATCTTACAGCTATGCCAATGGCTTATCTTCATCCTTTTCAGTATTACGACTTCCATACACAACATCAAAGTAGTAGGCTAGAGTTCTCAATGTGAGGCCTGGAAATCTATGCGAACCGCCAGGCCTGATATCAATCTTGACAAAGGGCCATTGCATGGCTTCTGCAGCTTCACACTCTTCCCATCCATCCCCAATCACGCAAAACTGTACATTCTGATTGTTGAATCGTTCCTTGATCCATCGAAAACATTGGGGTTTTCCCGCATCCCATGAGCTATAGACTGAAAAGAACAAGATAAAATGTCAAACCTATTACTTCTCATGTAGGTTGTGGTCGAAGATTGAAACTCTGCATCTATCCATACAAATGCAAACAAGCTGACAATTCTAAATCATCTAGAAGATGTAGTGTATCAGATTGTAAACGTTGCTCACAAGAAATGTTGCTTAACCACTTATTCACATAAACAAGAAGAAAAATAATCGTCTCATGACAGACCAAACAATCAAGATCACACATTGTACAACCGGAAAAAAAAAAAAAAAACACTAAAACAAACTTTTTTTTCCCCATCAAGAGCAAATCCACAAGTGTTATGAGACTCTTACGATACCAAATGTGGCATACTTGTTTACCCTTCCATCGACATGCAAAATTCTTGCGTCTCTTCATAACTAGCTATTCTAACATATAATTTTTATGAATGTTACACTCTGGCTAATCATATCTGAGACATTATTATCTTGTTGGTTGATCCAAAACCAGTAACAGAAGATGCCCGCGTAGACATAAACTTGGGAATGATCAGATGACAGCAAATGATCAAGAGTCTGTTGATTAATATCCATTTAACAGATCAAATGACAAGGGAATAAATGCAACATAGCATGGATAGAAACAATGTTAATTACTGCACGGCAAGTTTAACTTGTCACTTTTGAGCAACCCATTCATCATACGGATGAAGTAACTCATAAAGCAAATGAAGAATTCTCAGGAAGATATAAATAAAACCATTTTTCCGTGGGTATGGACTTCATAAAAAGCTATAAGTTGGGTTTATTTTACAATTTCAAGAGTTAGTTGTTAGAACTGCATATTAATTATTTGACAGGTATTTCCAAACTTTAAACAAGATTTTAGTAGTTGAAGAATTATAATTTAAATATGCAAAAGACATCTATTTCTATAATTCACCCATCTTAGGCTATTACAAAAGTGTTTCAAATTTAGTGATATAGATCCAAAATTTTAATATTTAATTCAGCGTCGTTCTTATGCAAATTTAAACAGATCCTAGTCATTGTACCATCAAGATAGTCTCAAAATGGTTGTAACAGCAATCTCTGTTCCACATCCAACCAATAAAAGGAAGGAGAAAACTATGAGAACAATGATGAATTGGTCATTAATTTCTAAAAATATGTTAAATACTTTGATTTACAATTAGGAATTTGATACGTAAATGGATGAGAATCAGGTGTTTTTATTGATATATAGCTATATTCTCGTAGTATAAATCACAAGAGCTAGCTACCAGCCACTAATGGCCCTTTCAGCATTCAGCCGAATACAAGCAAATATTCCGATACCCCTCCACTACCCTCCCTCCTCCTTTACATAGTACCCTCTCTCTCTTCTAACTGACTCCTCTAACCGTATGCTGACTCATCCCTCCCTGCCTTAGAGAATCTCCTAGAATATGTCAGCATGGGTCTAGGCTGCATATTGCTAACAATGTGGCCTATGTGCGTACCCTTCTCCCTCTTTCTCCTAGAGTATGTCAATATGGGTTTAGGACCCATATTGCTATCAGACAGTTACTAAAAAGGCTAAAGTAATAACTACAACACAAATTCATCTCTCCAGCTATGAGAGTTATGAAATCCAAGAATAATGCAAATTTAACAAATTTAACTCTCAAGAGGCATTATTGGTTGACTCCATAGCATCTTTTCAAACTTATAAAGCATTGCTTTAAACCAAAAAGCTCTATCGTATTAATTAATACCTTTGCAAGTCATACACTGAAATGCTAGCATTATCAATCTCTCCAACTGCATCCCCAACCGCCAGTTTGGTAGACGAATTACTCAGAGCTACCATAGGAAATACATGCACAACTTCCTTCAGAGCTATCATTGAACTCTGAAGGCAAGTTTTGCGCATGACTATATTGCTAGGGTCCATGGTGTGTAGAATAAAGTTAACCACCTGCAGGTCTGTCCATAAGTCATATGAAAATTTATAGTGTTGAAATGATTTGTCTTGTTATCTGCATGAAAGTCTTAGGCAATTGGAATTAGTTATACTAACCTTATCAAGGTACTGAACTAAGGATCTAGGAGAACTGCGCACAACCCTGATGAGAGTAGTGAGGGCTGTCAAATGAACAGGAGAATCAGATGCTGTAGACCATATTTGTCTCTCTATAACATTTAAAAACCCCAGTATATCAGCCATTGCTAAACTTGGAAGAAGAATTCCAACCAAAGTTTCCCGAATTGAAGGTGGTCTAGCTGGAGAGTGTCCTGCTGATGAACCACTTACAACTTCAATTTGGAAGAATATATCCCCAATCAGGCGAGGTATTTCAGAACTACAGCATGCTATCCACGTGCTTTCCATACCTTCTGCAAGGAGCTCTGCTGCTGTTGAACTATATCTTTCGTTCATGGCCATAACCAACTTAATCAAGGGCTGTATTACTAGAGCTGCAAGACTTTTTTTCACAAGGCTAGGATACCAAATAGCTAGTGCTGCTGCAACAATAATATGAGATGTCATGGCATCTTGGCTCGTCCCTCCTACACATGAAATCCAATCTTGCACTTCAAATGATTCCAGCCATGCAAGTATTTCAGATTCTTCTGGCTGAGTGGCCTTTTTTGTCTGACACAAGTCATCAGAAGATACTTTGACATGAGAGATTTCATGTGGTTCAGGTGACACATCAGAAGCCACATGATTTGCTGAACCTACTTCTTTTGAGCATACATCTCTCTCTCTTCCAATTCCACTCAAAGATCTCATGAGATTTACATGGTCTTCTGCATTTTCACCACATAAAGGAAGTGGTATAGCTCGTGAAGCAGAGCAGTGGAAAAGAGTCCGTGCAGCCATGCGTACATGTTCACTTTCATCTTGCCAAAAACTTACCAAGAGCTGTTTAACCAAAAAAAAAAAGAAAGAAAATATGATTCTCTTGTTAAAAATATATTTACAAAGAACTTAAAACAGTTGATCAATAGTATAAGTTCTAAGAATTCAGAAAACAATCACTGATCATTCTGCTCAAAAATTGATTTCACATAAAAACAGAAGTTAGTTAACGCATCAAAATGAATAATATAAAAAGTAACCTGGAGCAAATGCGGCTTCGTGTCTGGAATTCTGCCAGCCAAATACCGAATATAGAATGCTGATAAAGCACTGCAGGTATAACCATTAGATGGAACTAAGTGGATTTAAGCAAAAATGAACATTACTTTCAAAAACGTAAGACAAAAGGGATGTATATATGCTTCCCAGCAGCAATTCAAGGGCAACATAGTATATTAGATACTGCCAAACAGCAAGTTGTGTAAAAGCAACAGAAATGAAAAATCTTACAGACCATGGTGAAGTTAAACCAACAAACAATAGTTGGTTTGCGAACCACAAAGAGATAATCATAGACCCTATTTGTTTATTTGTAATGTAACATGACATAATATATTTGTCCTCCGTTAGGGAATCCAAATAATAAAATAAAGCCTCAAGTTGCATTCCATATCAGCAAGGAGCAAAAAAAATCATGTACCATAATAAATAAAAAGGTAAAGCTTGTCAGGAGAATTAAGTACAACTTAGAATCTGCATCCCAATTTTCATACACCAAAATTCCATTACAAAGTCCAGTGAAATTTTTGTTTGCAATAAAACCTACTAGATTGACCTAAGAGAGACTTGAACAGCCTCAAAATTTTTAAAGTTTTTGGAAAGAAATTTTGGAGATTAGTTAAAGAATTACAATAATTTCATGCAGCAATTCTTTTAGTAGCCAGAATAATACCTGCTAGCAACTGAAGTGGAATGGGACAAGCTAAGCATGCATTGAGCGATGGACACCATTGTTAGACTTCTCATAGCGGAAAACTCTGATGATGATTTCCACAACTGAAATGAGCTTTTGGTGACTTAGGAAAGTTGAAACAAGTCAAATAAGAAAAAGAAAAGGCCAAAGAAAGAATAACAGAGCTTCCATTATTACCTCAAGGTTGGCACTTAAGTAAGGAAATGTCAAAGTTAAAGACCCTTTGTCACCTTCCAATCCAGAACTGACTATAAGATTTTCTGGCCTCTGAACTTTTATGTCTGCCATTAGCAATTTATCAAGTTCATTGTCAATATTCCAAAAATGCAAAAATGACAAGCTAAACCGGAGTAGACATTCTTTTAATTCCTTAATCCAATCATTATCCTTTAAATGGCCAGATGGAATTTCATTTTTATCAGGACCATCACCATTGGCCATATGGTGGGGACTTGAGGTGCTGGTCTCCTGTTCCTTCATATTGGTATACTGTTGTTTGTCATTGCCATTTGTCAAAGATTCCATGTCATTGTAAGAACACACCAATGAAGCAAGGTCAAAACTTAGACTAGTAATCCCTGGGAATGGAGTAGTGCATCTGATAGGATGCTTGTTGGTTTGCATGATGAATGATCTGGAACGAGAATGGCTCGCAAAACTTCCTTTCTTAACTTGTGATTGGGGAGTGGCACTCTGCATTATCTTAGTCATACTTGATGTCATGCTTGGGGAGATAACCCTATTGTCCAGATTTCCTTTCTGAAAATGTGAAAAGCTTCCATCTTCGATTATTGGAAGACGTAATGAGGAGACTGAAGTATTTGCATTTGATATAGAGCCAGATATAGAATTGGCACCAACGCTTTTACAGAAATGATCCAACATAGAATGAGAAGCTGTCCCACGAAGGACCCGCTCTCGAGCACCTGTCTTTACATCCCAAATGTACAGAACATCAACAACATCGGAGGTTGCTGAATTGTTTCTGCATAGGCATGCAATATAACCTCTTCTTCCATCCCAAACAACTTTCTCAGGATAGCTCGGGTGTCCAGGAAACATTCTTTCCACTTGTAAAGTTTCAAGTGAAGCAAGAGTGACACATGAATCCTCCCCAACAGAGAGAAAGCAATCGTTCCAAGGATGTTCGGTCCAGGCTGGAGGAAAGATTATTTGACAAACTGGAGCAACATGTTGGTGCATTACTTTGATAAGATTTCCTGTGTCAAGATCCCAGATGCATATTGTGCAGTCCATGCTTCCAGAAACTAAGACATGAATAAAACTCCATCCTTTATCAGCACTTAACATCCGATGTGCTGCCAGACAAAGTACAGGACCAGTGTGCCCTCGAAGATGCTGTCTTGATGCATGAGAATCTATCTTGTTGCGTGGACCTCCACCCTGGGAGTCTGGTCCCAGAAGCACATCAAAATATAAAACCTCTATTTCTCCGCTGAAAAATCCATAAACAACAGCATAAGGAACAAAATGACTTTCAGAGATGATCATGGAAGAAGATACAGTTTGTCCTTGATGGACAGAACTGTAAATTTGGTAATCACTGTGCTTATTACACTCCTTTTCTGAACTTGCAGTAGAACTTCCACAAAGAGTTATCATTCTGCCATTCTCCTTATTACATTCAGGAAGCAATTTTGAGTGTGTGATCCAGTCAACAAAAGAATCACTTCGTCCAACCATCTTGCATTCAAGTGACAACTGTCTCTGGTTATTATCTCTCTGATGTAGCGACCAGATTGATACATCAGGCTTCCACCGTAATGGCTCTTCAACACCAAAGCAAACTGATTCAATTCTAAGTACATAAGCTTTCAACTGAATGAAAGCAACTGGGATTTTCATGTCAACAGAATATGAAACAGCTGGAATTTCACAGAGGTTGTCATAATTAAATTTACCATTTATAAATGATATGAAATACAACTTTGCAGAGCCAACACTGTTCCAAACAACAAAACTATCACAAACATTGTCATAGCCTTCAGGCATATTTTGCATATGAACAGCATCACTACTTTCCAGAAAGATCCCACCCAATAGGTTTGATTGAGTAAAATTTTTGGAAAAGGAAATTTCCCCAATTGTAGCATCGCTAGTCAATAGCCTAAAGATACAACGATTCTTAAACACAAGAGCAATTAGGTCTCCATGGGTTGCTACAAACACGACCTGACCTCCTTCATTCAAACCATTTCCCCACAGAGACACATCCAACTGAGAATTCTTATGCAATCCACTCCCACCATCACCATCTGGGTTTGATTCCTTTAAAATCTGAACCAACTGTACTCTACCAAAAGAATCAGCCATAAAAACAGAATGCTTCTCGCCATCCTCACCCACCAATACTACATCCATAAACTTCATAGGACCAATTGATAAATTACCATGAAAAACAGATTGTACAATTGCAAGACTATATGTATCTACAATTACGACAGTGCACCTTGGAGGCTTTCCGTGCTGAGCTTCTTTATCCAAAGAAGAATCAATAGAATCATGATCATGCAGATGCACAGGGTCAACAAAACAACATCCAATACAAACATATCGAGGACTCATGGGCAAGGTACAAATGATGGAAGGACTTCCAACCCATGGAGGCAGCTTTCTCCTCCGTCTGCAATGCCCACTGCCTCTACTCCAGATGCACAGCACTCCATCCACGCATGAACTAATCAGTGCACCATACGTGTCAGATCGTGAGCTTGTAGCACAATTGTTTAAGTCCTCTATTTTCTCATCCCCTGAATTCCCTATAGGGTAACAGATACTGAGGTCTGCTATAGACGCCGCATGACCACACAACATAGCAACTGGTTTTATTTCCTGTTAAATTTTAACCATTTCATTAATCACCAAGTAAAATTGCATTGAAGCACTTAAATTGATTCATTCTAGAAACAGAAATCACTCATATCAACCAGCAGCGAGAGGATCATTAATCAGTACAAATTATCTGAGGAATTGTCTCAATCTCATTAAGAACACCGTCAACTAAAATTATTATAAAAATCATCAAACCAAAGTTATGAACTATAAATCAAGTACATGAAGGAAACACTCAGCAAGAACAGAGAACAGAATTAATAAATGCTAACAGATTTGAATTGAAGAGCCAAAAAGCAGCGCTAAACTAAGCCACTGACCATGTTAGAGTCGAAAGAAGAGAGGTTCCACCAGAAAATGGAGCCATCGGATCCGCCAGTGTAGAGGGTGGGCGGGTGGTTTAGTGCTGCGGTAGCAGTAACTCTATGAGACGGAGGAGTACCAGACCATATACACGCCACAGATCGGCACTTCATAGCTAATCAGTTAGTTCATCGGCGAACAAGCGAGTAACCCATGTGGTTTCTGCACATACGGCAAACGGAATGAGCAAGTGGATCGCGTCGATGAAGAGCAGAATAGATTAAATTTCTTTAAATTAATTAACTAAAAGAGACTATTATTTTGTTTATAGATTCTAACTATATATCTAATCATTGAAAATTAAGTTTACATTTAATATTTTAATTTATTAAATACTATACTAAATTAATTAAAAATAAAACTATTATATTTACATTAGTTTAATGAATTGAATTACATTAAAAACCATTTTTATATAAATAAATAAAAAGTCCAACAACTTTTTTTATCCATCCTAAACTTGAAAATCAAGACTCCACTAATCATACAAGTTTCTATAGAACAATTGACAGATAAAACCTGTGAATAAAGTTTAGGAAATTGAATAACAAACTTGATTTAAAATAAAATATCTTAAACTATTATATTAATCTCTAGTTATCATTCTTAATGTTGTGCTGGATACAAAATACATCTGCTGCATCTAACTGCTATTGCTCTATTTACCCTCTCTTAAGTTCATTTTAAAGCTTCTAAATTCCTTTAATTGCAATACATCTGTAATGTTACAAACTTCAATCATCTTTCCTATCTTGTTAAATGTTGTCTTAAGGGATTTAGTGAATATATATATATATATATGATGTGCTGTAATGGACCAATTTTATACCACCATCCTCCACCAGTACTAGCAAGTGTTATTGCTTTAGCTTCTCCACCAACCTGCAAATCACACTATGACTATACATTACATCTTGTTGAGTGACAATGTTATACATCAAGCATCCTAAAATTGCTCAAAGTTTCACCTCTAGGATCTTTCACTAATTTCACTTCTTTCTCCATTGTTATTGAAACGGAATTGCAATTCTTCATTTTAATTTGTTAATAACATCAAGTATATACTTTTTTAATAAATAAAGACTCTATTTGGTGTTTGTGACACTTCTAGAAATTCCTACTTTATGGAATTCCTACAATTGTCAAACATATCAACATCATTTCTAGTTAAAAAAATAAGCCATTCATATGCAAGTTTACTGATAGGTGTAGATTGCATTGTATTTTTATAGGTAATTTGATATGTATTTATTGGTTAATTTAATTGTTTAGTGTGTGTTTAGGTTAAGAATTATGTTAGTTTATAAATATTTGTGTTTTAAGTGTTGTTTGGGTGAGAACATGTTTTTGAGCTTCAATTTTATATATATATATAAGGTGTTGTGACGAATTTGTTAGTGTTTTAGGATATTCGGAAGAGTTTCAGAAGAGACCCAAACCAAAACACGGGGCCACAATCATGAGGAATCTGGCACGATCGTGACAGAAGCTCGAGCATAGGTAGGGGTGAGCATTATTCGGGCCGGCCCGATTACCCGGCCCGACCCGAATTAATTCGGATAATGAATTGTGGAAATTCGGGTTAGTTAAGTTTTTTCGGGTTATACCCGAAATTTGTTCGGGTTTGTTCGGGTAACACCAAAAATAATTTGGGTTACCCGAATAACCCGAATAACCCACCACCCAAATAAAATAACTCCTCTCTGCTCTCTGGCTCTCTCCCCGTCTCCCGAATTAGGTTCCCAAATTTCTGAAAAATCAAATCGTCCTACTCCAGTACTCCTCCTCGCACACGCACGCACTATCGTCTTCGACTCTTCGTCTATCGCAGTCCGCAAACATCGTCGCAGATGCAGTCGTACTCCTCGGCCTCACACACATCTTCGTCTATCGCATTCCTCACTGCTCAGTGCTCACTCACGGTAACTCGGTAAGGAGTACATTTGAACATTTCTCTAACTTCTTGTTCTTCTCTGTTCTCTCAACGCTTGCGATTGCTAGGGTTTTCTTTTGGGTATTTTTCTTCTAACTTCTGTTTTCTCACTTCTCAGTTCTCTGTTCTCGCATCTCTGCCTTGCTCCGTAAAAGCCAAACATCATACTGATCGCAGTCCGCAAACATCAGTTCTCTGTTCTCGCAAACATCTTTTGGGTATTTTTCTTTTCTTCTTCTTTGTGATTCTGTGCCATTCATTCGTGCATCAGTGCATGTATATATTTGTCGGCTGAAGAAAAATAGCTGGAACCGAATAACGTAGGAAGAGTTGAAAATAATTGTTCGGCCTCCACTGGATAAAACAAGTTCATCAATGCAAAAAAATTCTTTCTAATCTCTCCATGTTCATTTTCTGCATTTGTTGTTGTGTTACTTGTGTATCATGAACATTTTAGGTTGTAAGTGTAGAAACCTAAAGTGTTTAGGTTGCAGTAGGAGGATGGGGGAGTAGATCTTCTAAGAAGCTAGAGTTCAAAAACTAATCAAAGTTATAGATCTTTAGGTTTTTATATGAAGTATCGGAAGATTGTAACATGAATTTTATTAATAGGTGCTTTATTAGGCAAAATTTTCTTTGAATTGAAGTTAATTGATAGATGTAAGTGTTTTATTCTAAACATTTAGGGATTAAAATAAAACTTACAATCTTTGTCTACTTTAGATTTATTAGGCATTAGCATTTATTCTATTGGAACATGTTCTTATATTGTAACTATACTATTTGCATCTTTTACATGAAATTTGAACTCTCTTCTAAATAGCTCTATAAGA
>JANZLC010000001.1:21987808-22013279 GCA_026413385.1 Erythroxylum gracilipes
TAAGACATACAAATCAAAATCTTGACTTATTATTATTAAGTTAATTTTGATTTAGAGCGTTCGCAAAAATTTGCTCTTCATATTTTCAATTTAAAAGTTATATGTTTATGTGCTATATAATCTGATGGATATCCAAAAACCCGAACAATCCAATAGATAGATATAGGTAGTAAATCGTAAAAACCAATGGATATGGATATAGATTGAGCCATAAAAAATAGATATAGATATGGGTTGAATAATACCCGAACCGAATCCTACCCATTATCATCCCTAAACTCAATACAATATAGTTTTAGAAGTTTTGAGTCCTAATACAGATTATTTGCTTTCAGTAGACCTTTCTTTTTATCCTTTTGCAATTGCACTCGGAATCCAAAGCCAGAAACAGAAGAGTGGAAGGAAGCTATCTCTAGAAATCATCCTAATCAGTTGTTTACAAAAATTACAAGCAATTTAATTATTGTCAATGAACATTACATAAAAATGCTACATCATCTGCCCAAAAGGCTCGGCAAAACCACACATCTGTTTGTGCGCGTGTGTATGTGACTGTGAAGTACTATAACTCTCTATCTCCCAAAGAAACCACCACATACTTCAGGTAAAAGCTACAGGGTATACAAAAGATTCTTCAGATCCATCTTTACAGTAATTGTAACCTCCAGCCTCTCTTTTCAACCTCCGCTTTATATCAAAGAACGGACCAAAGGAAATGACAGAGAAAAGAAGTACATCTATCTATCTTCTACTCACAGTGACTATAAGCAACTTGAAGTATATGAATCTGGATCATACATTTCTAAGTCAAATATCGGCGCAAAAAAGCATCAATCCTCTGCTAGCCAAAATGAGGTCTCATCATCTCCGTTTTGGACAGTTTTTGATCATCAAAAATGTTGTGAAACTCTTTCCATACTACTTTTTCATCTTGGAAGATGGGATGAAGTATTATTTAGCCGTCATCGTCAGTTAACAAGGTAAAACAGAAATGTCGGAACTTGTAACCATCACCGAAGTAGAATTTGTTTTGAAATTCCACCCAGTGGAGACGCAAGGCATGTAAGAAGGCACTTAGTGTCTCCATCATCAGTAGTATGAAGGCGGTGGCAAATGCAAAAACTGCGAGTCCCACCAAGCGAACCACAATATTGTCATACCTATGACATTATTATAAATTAGATATCAATTCAAAAGAATACGCAACATAACACATTCATCCACGGACAAAGAAATATCAAAGTAAGAATACAAAGCAATTGTTTAACATCTCTTGTAGATCAGTTATGAGAATACTTTTATATTGCATTATAGAAATTAACCTGTTGCTGGAGTACCTCCTGTTGCTATAACTCCAAACTTAGCACCAGAACAGTTGAGCCATATCCATGAGTATACTTAAAGACAACAGCACATGCTTTTTTAAGAAATAAATCAGTTTGCCAGTACCATATCACAAGACCAAGTACAACTTCATGAATTGGAGCAAATAAAACTTCTTTAAAAATTTTGTTATATTCCTAATAAAAGTGGTTTGGGGCATGTAATTATCAGGTGCATACAAATATATGAGTACATACGCCTGCCACCTAATGTGTTGCTCTACCAATGCCAAATAAATTTGGAGTTAATTTTGCCACTCATTTTTCTTTGTTATGCCAAGTAATGATCTGCCTAATTTGTTGAAAATTGCGGCAGTAAGGAAATCAGTTGCTTTATCAACACAAGGAACTGCAGCATAGAATGTTTTAACTGAAGTTTCAGTGTTTTATGCATTTGATTAACGATGACTAGACAAAATATTAAGCACTAAAGAACCAAAGAACACAAATGTGTGTGTGTGAGAGAGAGAGAGAGGAGGAGAGAGATAACAGCAGATTTCTGCAAGCATCAGCTGTGACTGGACATAAAATTACTCACCCCCAAGCAAGAAGGACTTTCTCATAGAAAACAGTTGACAACTCCGAGTGTGCCAAGCTGCAAAAGAAGTAATGAACATAAACAAATTATGAAACAAGCAAAAATTTGAGGAGCTTTTAGGAAAAAATGTCTTACCTCAAAGCCCAAAGCCGAAGATATGATGCTGTGTTCGAGACTGCACCAAGAACAAACTCGATAGAGTGTATCATTTGGTGTACAAACACTTCACTGAAATTAAAATCTTCATGATATCCCTGGGCAGAATCAGGTTCTACATCAAGATCAATCTCAGCATTGTGAAGAATCCCATACGTGCGACCTTGAAATCTCTATATACAACAAAGAGTAAACATGAGAAGACTGTCAAATGTTTCATTATTTAGACCAAGAACACTTCGATAGTAAGCACTAAAAGCAAGCTTCAGCTGAATAAATTAATGTACATTTACCCAGAAAAACTAATGTTAGAACTAAATCTGAAAATAGTTCCATGAGAATTAACTTCATCTTAACGTCTTGAGCTTCCATATGTAAAGCTTCTACTCTCAGAAGAGACATTATAATATAACGAATTAACGTTTCCATTTCCTACCAAATAGAAAAACATTTATGGACAAAGTAGTATAAGGAAGATGTGTTGTACCTCTGAATGAAGTTTCTTCAATATGAATGGCTTAGGAAACAGCATCCATGGAACTGCAATGAGGGCCAAAAGCAACAATACTATCTGCAAAAGCTCAAGCATAAATTCAACCATTGAATATTTGACAGAGATGATTAGTAATATGCTAGATGTAGATAAATAGGATAGAAGACATGCCTGAAGTGGTCTCTGGCCCCAAAACAGCTCATTCTCTCCAAGATCATCAGTAGGACTCAAAAACATGTAGATCATCACATGATAGAGATCCGCCTGAGAGCCAGTGCACCACTTGATTATAATGAGAAGTGAAAGATACCCAAAGAGGCAGTTGAGGAAGATCATATGTGGCACAAACTGGTACCTATTGACAAGAAGTTACAAGTGACTTGTTTCCTTTGAGCAAAACATAAAAATTGCAAAAGAGGAAAAGAGAGCAGAAACAAACCTAACGTCGAGTGAGCTGCCAAAAAAGTGTGCATTGAAATAACTTAGTACAATTCCTAGATTCATTTGGGCCACACCAAGTAAAATCGACATCTTCATCTTCAGAGAGTTCAAAAATGGCAGTTCTGAACGACTTCCACGCCAACTAGGGTCCACTCCAAATGAGTATGAATCTTGGTATTTGATTAAACCAACTGTCCGTGCATCACTGGTTCAAAAATAAAGAATAACAATTAAGCAACCTAGTTCTTTCAAGGTAAATCTGTCTGCGAACTGATAGCATAAAGAATTGAGGCTTTCATGAACCTGTAAGAAAATTTAGTATATAGATAGAATGTCAGAGATCGAAAAGCATATGATTTCCATCAACAAATATAGGTTCACAAATTATTAACAAACTAGAAACATGCAGATAGGAGTGTAAATTGATTCCCATCCATAGCAGCAATCTAACTTTCATAAGGAAAAGCAATAATAATAATGACATTTTCGTCATTTCCTTGCTGCAAATGAAGCTTTGTTTTGCTTCAAAGTCAATTAAAATTGCACATTCTATTCTAAGAGCACTACTCTTTAAAAAAAAAAACAAACAGAAAACAGGGTGCAAAAGAAAATTAAAAGAGTACCACCGCTTCCATCATTTTAGAACATAATGGGGGATATGGAGGTGGGGGTTTGCATTTCATGAAGGGAGGTTGGGTTTTTGTGTTTCAACTCAACAGTTGCAAGTCCTAGAACATTCAAGGCATCGAATGATTTGTTCAAAAGTACAAATTGTTTCTAACTGGCACCATTTGAATATATTTGTGAAAAAATGTATATACCTGCAAGTAGTGTCCCGACATTTATAGGCAGATCCACCAAAGATGTGGAATGGAACAGAGAAGAATTCATTGTAAATCAGGCCACAGTAAATTGAAAAAATTGACATTAAAAGTAGTACATAACGTCCACCAAAAAGCATCTCCATAAAGCTTCCAAGTCTCTGCAAGAAATAAATATAAAATTTAGGTATATTAGCTAAATATTTTACACTGCAATCAATGATAACAAGTTTGACATATTGTGGCACAGAAAGCAAATATAACCTTTTTCAGTCACACAGGGAACAAAGGAAGCATTCATTTAGCGAAAGCACAAACTTAATTTGAAATGTGAAGTTTCATAATAATAAATTTGAAGCAAGTTTATTTATGTGTAAGCACACAGGGTGTTTATAGTTATAAATTTCAAGCAAGTTTATTTATGTGTAAGCACAAGGTGTTTATAATTCAAATATTGTTGTCCACCTAACCTTGTCCCTTTGAATTTCAAGATAATAAATCAAATTTAGTACAAGAACATTTCATCAAAGTCACTAATCTTGCAATTATACAAGTTTGCCCCTTAACTCCACCAAAACAACTTTTAAATAACTAAATCTTAGCACGTGCTTATCTTAATCAGAAAGAGTCAAAGAGAATTTGCAATTATACAAGTTTGCCTCTTAACTTCACCAAAACAAGCTTTTAAATGACTAAATCTTAGCACATGCTTACCTTAATGAGAAAGAGTCAAAGAGAAAGAAACATAAATGTCAAAGACAAACAGCTCAATCGAGGAACATGATCAATACCAGTAAACAAAATACTCCTGATTAGAACTTATTTTAAAACTGTAATAAGACAGCTTCACAAGGTACATACCTGATTACTAAGTTTATTTTCCCTTGCTATAAGGACTAGTGCCCCTAACAGCAAGCATATTCCATGGCCCCAGTCCCCAAACATCACCGCAAAAAGAAATGGGAATGTAATGACAGTGTAAACTGCAGGATTTACTTCTTGATATCTAGCAACACTGCCAAATAACCAGTTACATCAGCCTTTTTAATAGTTCAATGGGTCGAAAACATGGCAACCTTGAATGCCAAAAGGTCTGTTCAATTGCTTAACAATATGCAGCATCAAATCCAACGCTAAAAGCACCCAATACGCAATTCCAAAGTTGCCTCATTCAAAAACTACAGATGTGTTACGTATTTTTGAAAAGAGTAAAGTGATACGTCAATGGATGAGAATCAGGTATTTTTATTTATATATAGCTATATTCTCGTAGTATAAACCACAAGAGCTAGCTACCAGCCACTAATGGCCCTTCAGCATTCAGCCGAATACAAGCAAATATTCCCATATCCCCCTGTACTACCCCTCCCCTTCCCTTACATAGTACTCTCTCTCTCTCTTTCCTCTAACGAATTTCCCTAACCGTTAGCTGACTCTCCCCTCTCGATTCTTCTAGAATATGTCAACATGGGTTTGAGGCCCATGTCCAGACCCTTCTCCCTCTTTCTCCTAGAATAAGTCACTATGGGTTTAGGACCCATAGTGCTATCAGGATCTGTGGTGCTATCAATGCCGCCCTCTTCAGAATCTGCCTTGTCCTCAAGGCAGAAGGAGGGAAATTGCTGTTGTAGTTGGGCAGCCGCTGTCCAAGGGGCTTCGTCAATAGGGTTCTCCTTCCGTAGCACCAGCCATTCCTCAGCTTGCTCTTGATTTTTCTGGACAGTCCGTTCAGCCAAGAAACTAGACAATTCTTCAGCTCTTCAAAGGCTCTCTGAGCTTCGGGTCTCCAAGAAAAGTTATCCTTCTTTAATTCCTGTATTTGGCCTGGAGTTAAGGTGGTTCTATTTTCTGAAGCAAGCACATGAACCTCACCCTTCTGCTGTTCATTCTGAACCTCCATTGCAATGGACTGAAGTACTCCTTGCAAGGCAGAAGTTGGTGGGGACTGCTTATAGCCTTGTCCTCTCAAGGTAACTACCTCTTTTCCGTATTCAAACCCCCAGCTCATTGTTTTTTGCTTGAAATCTGTCCTAACTTCTCCTAAGGTCTCCAACCATTCTGCACCTAAAATCAAATCAATTTCCCCCAATTGAAGAATATACGCATCAATCCTGAGTTCCTCATTTCCTACTGTAACCACCAGCCCCCTGCACCGACCCTGTGAAGAGCATTTCGTTCCATTGCTCAACTTCACCCCATAAGTTTCAGTTGGATTAACAGTCAACCCCAAAGTAGCCACCAATTCTTGCGATAGATAGTTGTGACTCGACCCACTGTCAATGAGTAATAAGAGTGGAACTCCAGCCAGATTACCTTCGATTTTGAGAGTCTTGGTCTGCGCTATCTCTCCAAATTCTGCTACTTGGCAGACCATCTCTTCGGTCTCACCCCTGTTGGCTTCCTCGCTATCCCTAGAACCAGTCGGCAGTCCTTCTTCGTCCTCATTTCCCTCCCAGATCATCAGTCGCAGGTGCTTGTCGGAACAGACATGGGTTGGACTGAAGTGTTGTCCACATTTGAAGCACAATCCCTTAGCTCGCCGATCCAACAACTCCTGGTAAGAAAGATGCCTGGTCCCTCTCGGTCGTGTCTCAACTGGCTTATCCACGCCCGGTCGATGATCCCCGCCTCCTTCCCAGGTGGTCCACTGGGTTGAGCCTTCATCGGCCGGCGATGGAGAACGGCCCATGTCGGGTCGCGCGCCGACCCACCTGCGCCCTTCTAGAGTCGGGTTAGGGGGCCCGACCTGTGGAGCACCCGCGGTTCTCCCACCCACAAATGGCTTAGCTTGTGTCAGTGTGAGTTTTCGTTCCACCGCACGTGCCGTTGAAATCAAACGATATCGAGAGGAGGGGTCCAACGTCAAGACCTCCAACCTTATATCTTCTCGCAACCCACCGACGAACAATCCCATGTACTGATCTTCCGGAAGGGGAGGAACCTGGGCCATCAACATTTCGAACGTCTCCACATATTCGTCCACAGTCCCATGTTGCGTCAACGATTTCAGCTGGGAAAAAGGATTCCCGTTGAAATGATCACCATACCGGTTGAACAAAGCTCTCTTGAAGATCTCCCAATCCAGTTCGGGTTTCGACGCTAGGAGAACCTTAAACCAGTGCCAAGTCATCCCCTCCATGCAGATTTGTGCCAGCTGAATTCGAAGCTCCGGAGGTGTGTCTTGAATGGCAAAATACATTTCCGCACGTGAGACCCATCCTACCGGGTCGTTACCTTGGAATGGAGGGAGCTCTACCCGTTTGGCTCGGAGCTGATATTCTTCCGACGTCATGGAGGTGACGCCGCTGCCTCCTCCTGCTTGTACCGACTTCCCACGCTCCATCGAGCTCGACCCGACCTCTGGTGTTTGGTGAGTAGCTTGGCGTTGGAAACCCTCCCTCATTTCGGCGTGCATTGCCGCCAACGCTCTAGAGAGATCATCGACTCCCTTGTGTAGGTTGCCCAGTTGGACCGTATGATCCAACAGCTTCGTCTCCACTGCGGTCAGAATCCCACTTTTGTGAAGCCATTCTCGTTTGCATACACCGGTAGCTCTCAATGAAAGCACCAATGATACGTAAATGGATGAGAATCAGGTATTTTTATTGATATATAGCTATATTCTCGTAGTATAAACCACAAGAGCTAGCTACCAGCCACTAATGGCCCTTTCAGCATTCAGCCGAATACAAGCAAATATTCCGATACCCCTCCACTACCCTCCCTCCTCCTTTACATAGTACCCTCTCTCTCTTCTAACTGACTCCTCTAACCGTATGCTGACTCATCCCTCCCTGCCTTAGAGAATCTCCTAGAATATGTCAGCATGGGTCTAGGCTGCATATTGCTAACAATGTGGCCTATGTGCATACCCTTCTCCCTCTTTCTCCTAGAGTATGTCAATATGGGTTTAGGACCCATATTGCTATCAGAATTCCACTGAAGACTATAGATTATGAATTTTTGGAGTAATTGGCATTAAGCTGACTATATATCCTTCTTAACATTACCTAGCAGACGAAATTTCTACATGGATATATAGGATTGCCCATGAACAAAATTCAAATCCACAACCTAGATCAAAGAGATGCATTTCTGGTTTATGATTCACATGACAAATGTATATCTTAATGGGGAGAATATTCTTTTACGAAGGTCATCCTCAAATTAAAAGCATTTTCTGTTGGAGAGGACAACAAAGGAAAATGAGAGGAAGGAGTGATGGAGTATATGTTGCTGTGATTTTATTCAGTAATAACATGGTATATGAGAGATATATTTTACCCATATCAATAGATGTGCTTGGTATCCTTTTGCCAAGTCTAGCTCTACAACATCATAATCAATGCCAAGTTCTAAGCTTTTGGGAATGGAGACCAGTTCAGTGAATTCAGATGAAGTTGATCCTAACATTTGATGAATTATGAAATCCGTGGGGAATAAATTTGAATCATAATACAAGAACAGGGTAGATTTTCAACTTCTACAAGCTGCAATGACGCTATAGCTATCCACATCAACAAGGCTAAATCAGCATCCAAAAACCATAATGTACCTATTCAAATTCTAAATTAAGGAAAAAAAAAGACATGATCACATTTCACCCAATATCTTCCAATTGTAAATGCTTTGGGAAGTATGAAACAGCAAACGTTGAACTACCAGTGGAAGCATGTTGGGGAAAAATTACACCACATTCGGAGGCAACAAGAATGTAAAATCATATGAATTAATCAAATACTAAAGTGGTAATTATGCAAATCAAAAGTTCAAAAGGGAAACTATGCATTCTAGCCACAATAAGCACATAAGGGGTATATAGAAAAGAAGTTACCATTCCCATGTGTAATCAGATTGTCGAGCCGGAAAAGTAGACATTTCACAAGGCTGGGTATCAATGATCCCGAAGTCACCAGAATATTTATGTGCTCAAACTTTGTATCTGTATGGTTGGTGTTCTTACAGGTAGATCCCTGGCATGGACTCGGTGCCTCCTCATTTAAACACTGCTCCAAGAGTGCCCGTGCTAAATTGATAAAGCAAGTAATGAAACAACACGACAGCAGATATCAGAATACTCTCAATTTCAAAAACCAGAACAGAACAAAATAAAAGTTGAGGACGATCAAGATAAGATATATGTTATGCTTAAAAGCAGTCAGAAATTGAACATTCAGCATATTAACATGACACGGCACTCTCCAACTCCAGCATTTTATGCCAAATGTTCTCCCAATGAAAGAACAAAAGGTAAGACTTGTGGCCCTCAAAGTAGCCAAAACAATGACTAGAAAGCAAACTAAACAAAGAGACTAGCAAATTAAAACTTGGCATAGACCATTGAATCAGATCCAAAAGTCTAAAAGGTTGCGGAGGAGACAAAGCTCAAGATAAAGCTATTTGAAACTTCATTCTTAGGTGGAAAATTTTTAACATGAACGTGTGCATACTAGTTTGCCTAATACGTTTAAGGTTATTTCTCTATTAGGTATATTTAGAATAACATTTATTAACTTATTATTGAACTTGAATTAAAAAAAAACTCGGGGAAGATGTAAATCAAGTAGTAATAATCTGATTGACAACAAAAACCATAAAAGACTGGAAAGCCTGAGAGAAAGGAATGGAAGTTAAAATCATTTCTGATTTGGTCTAATGTAATACCTCATGAAATCAAGAAAATATTTAGTATGAGGGTGTGGCTCAAAAATGTTGGATAGGTGGTCCAATCAACTTTTAAACTGCAAAGTGCAAACTACCTTGATTTGACATTCCGTAGGGCACAGAATCAGCCTCTCACATGGTAAGGCTCAAAAAAGATCTGAATTATCAGCTTGAGTTATTTAATGGATTTTCTTTCATATTCACTATCATCGTAAATAATTTCTGAGTATGTATCTTCAAACAGGACTATTTTCCCACTATATTGGTCTGAAACATCTTTATTTCAGCTAATAAATTTTAGTCAGTTAGCAATTCACTGGTTCATATGGCACATGTTTATTTCAACGATATAAATAAACATCCATAAAAATACCCAGAACTGATCTGTCAAATGAATGCAGACTTCAGCTTGCAATATAATGAATACAATTAGGTCATGTTCATATCACATTTGTGTTATTTACCAAAAAAAATATAGTGAATACAATTAGGTCATGTTCATATCACATTTGTGTTAATAAAAACATTATGAAAGAAATAAATCTTAATTCCTTTCATTGGGCTCACGTTGCTATTTGTATTTATTTCTAATCCTTTCCTTTTATCCTCGAAAATAATAATAGATTCCAAAAGTAATCTAGACCAATAACTTTAAAAGAAAAGACAGGGGATGTTAAATATCTTCCAGGAAGTATGACAGATCAACAATGCATCAAAGAGGAACAATCAACAAAAAAGAAAGTACCTGAGGATAACCATCTATCTGTATAGTCATCAGTAATGTCATACAATTCATCCCAGATATTCAGCATCTTATGATCCAAAACACTACGTAAACCCTGTTAGTGTACGAGAGAGCTCAGAATTTCTATCACATCTATTATCCTCCCACATAACATCAAGAGGCCTTAAAGTGGTTAATTCCCTAAACAGTGTTAGGAGTTGAAACAGATGCAAATGCAGCGCGTAAAAGACAGAATTCTATGATATTAAAGTCTATAAGTAAGGAGACGTACAACAATCATTTGAAAGAAGTTTAGTGGGATCTTCATTGCCTAGAACAACATTAACCATTCATTCACAAGCTCTTTCAACTTTGCAAGATATGAATGAAAGATTAATTGATTGTTAAACTTGAGATAAAGGACTGTGATAGTTTAATTTACCTGGCAACATATCAACCAAGTAAATAGGTTATATGTATATGCATTTTCACGAGTACAAAGCAAACACTAATTTCATCTACCTAGAAAAAAGTTATTCACACATAATTGCAAAAGAAATGAAAAGATATTAGCTAATAACAACACATTTCCACACTTCCTTCTTTAGCTGATACGGTATTTAATATATTAAAATTATACCTGTTGGTACTTATTGGCTATAACTCGGTGCCTGAAAGCTAACTTTCTTTTGTTTGCATCATCATGAGGAGGACTAATTCCATCTTGGCTGAAATTGTAGTCAGAAAGATCATGCCCATCGTCATATTGGCTCAAGGCATCAAGGAAAGGCATATTGTAGTTTTCAATCTGCATAATCAAATTTTATCACAGCTGACATGCCATTTATTACGAAGTCATGTAGATTCAGACCAAACCGTATGTCTATTACACAAAGAGGTAAACTTACCTCCTCATAGAAGAATAATTCATCACAAATTTGAAGGATGTGCTTTTCCCACATCTTTCCCATAGTTATTCCTTTCTGAACGTCCTTTGAGCCATTGAATCCCTCAGCATAAGTACCATTCAATAAAGACTTGAGCAATATAAGAGTCTCGTCCATGTCCCATATGTACACCCTCTTCACAGCCCTCTCAGCAAAAGAACCCAATTCCTTTTCAGGAACTGCTGAATTGTCGTCCATAATCCTGTTATGATTGAATATACAAGAGAGAAAAATGCATTGATAACCAGAACTAATCAATGGCGACCAATATCAATATGTATATAACAATACTGGCCAGTAATTAAGTTTCAATGGAAAGCCTGGTTTCTGTACATATAGAACATTCAAGAAATGAGAACGGAAAAAGATAAAACTTCAAAAATGTAAACAACATAAATCCAGAAGAAATACAGAGAGAAGTGCAGTCAGAAACCAATCTTCATGTCACTACAACAACTAATCATCAAGTACAGCAAATGATATATTCAGTTCAAAAGGATAGCAGAAGACACTAAATCCTTCATGCTTTGTAAGCATGCAAGCCAGTTACAATAAACATAGAATTACAACAAGAGCATTGAACAAAAAGTAAACACATAAAAGGGCAAAAGAAATATAAATATACATACAAAAATAGACAAAAGAAAATATCCACCTAATTGCACAACAAAAGGAATGGAAGAAGAAAACCCAAAAAAAGATTTATAAAAGGCAGTTTCAATCAGAGTAAAAGGAGGGTATGTCCATTTGGTTCAATTTGTCCATGTATAATTTGGATCACCATTCACTCATCAAAAACCAATTTTTACAACAAAACAGAATCGAACTTCAAACTCAAGCCTGAATGGGAAAGCATAAATCAAAACAGTTCGAAGAAAAGCAAGGCCCTTGCAGGATTTATATAACACATTGAACAACACACTAAATAGTTGAGATTGTACTAGACCTTTTTTTGATCTTTTGATAACCTAGTTCCAAAAGTGAAGTATCCAATCCCAACGGAGAAGAATAGAACTTAATGGATGAGAATAGAACAATAGCACATAAATATCACTAACGAACAGATAAAAATAGAGAAAGATTATGATGAGAAAAGAAGGGGAACCCAGAAATGGAGAGGAAGAGGAGAGACTGATATTGACCTTATTGGATTCTGTGGGGCTTAACCCTAATGGCAGAGAGAAGCTGTCGGGAGATGAACGCATGCAGTATGATGAAATGCAGTTTCCAACAAAGGACTTGCCTGAGCTTTACCCAGTGAAATCACTGATCTTGATCGTCGGTCTTAGCTCTCATTGCTAGTTCTAGTTGCACCTCATAGGATGCCAAAAAGGACGTGTTCAGTTAAAAATAATATCATTTTTGACGCATTTTTTTAAAAATAATATATAATGAGCCCAACCTATTTGTAACCCGTCGAATCATGGGCCGAGTCACGGGCCACCTAATCCTGCCCAGCTCGGCCTGACATATCTGAAAAGGTTCTCTAGATTTCTTTTAACTAGTAAGTGGTGTTTGTTTCTATTTTATTTTTATTTTTATTTTTAAAATTTAAAACTTATTTATTTAAATTTTTAATTCAATCAAAATTATAATTTATAACTCCACATTTTACAAAATATTGAATTAAGTCTTTTATACTTTACACTATAAAATTATTAAAATAGTACTTAATGTATCTTGAATATTGAGTAAAAATAATAATAGAGATAACATATGTACTTATTTGGACCTTTTTGTTAAATGTTAAAGTAAAAATCATACATTTAGCAAATATTTAAAGAAATTGATTTACTATCACCTCAATATCTAGTCAGTTCGAATAGCTTAATTGTGACATTGGATAAGCTAAATTGATAAGTCATGTACTAATTTTAATTATGTTATAATTTAGGGTGTTATTAGGGTTATTTTGCAAATGCTAACATGTAATGTAATACTATAGATAATAATAAGGACTAACTTTTATTTTTTAAGAAACATTAAGAAGAAATTCGTACCTTTTGTTTTATCAAAAAAAAATTTGTATCTTTTCCCTTTTAATTTTTGTTTTTAATTTTAGTTTATTCAAATTTTCCTAACTTATGAAAACTATAAAATTTGGTTTTTGCTTTCTATTATCATTTTAATTTGATTTAACATCAATAAATATATATTACTTAATTATTTAGTATTAATTATTAATAAAAATCGTGTTAATAAAATATTACTTATTTAATTTTGATATTATTTATTTAATTTTTATATTATAAATTTCATTTTAAAAAATTTGAATTTAATAATTATTTAATAAATACCTTAATTTAAAATATTTATAAATTTAAAATAAGATGATTTTTAATAATTAAAATATATACTAAGATGATTTTTAATAACTAAAATATATACTAACATATGCATATTAATTTATAAACAAAATTTTAATTATTAAATTATTTATTAATAAAATATAAGATATTATTTTACTATATTTATGAAATAATTTTTTTGGTAATTTAGTAAAAAATTTATAAAAAAATAAGAAGAGGTTATGTACATAACAAAGGATTTGCTAAACAAAAATCTCGTACCTATCAAAGGAACAAGTCAGGACAACATCATAAGGAACCTAGCTCAACCTTGTAGCGACACTACCAACTACTCTCCTCCACAAACTTCCTACCAAGAAGCTGTATAGAGCTAGTTTTTACAGCCTAATCACCCAAGTTGTTGGACCCCACTTCTGGAGCCCAGCATTCGGGGACAATTAACAGTCAAATTACATTCCAATTAAAAAAAACAATTTAATGCATACGTGAAAAAATCGATAATCAAATCGGCCCGATTTATTTAAAACTATTTTAGTCACAAATATGCAAACATTATTGAACACATCAGAGTTTCAGTAATCATTTGGGCCCATTACAAAACACGATGTTTGTTTTCACAATATCTTTACATTCAAAAACCACCCTTTCGCCTTAATACAAATATAAAATACAAACTACACATGATACAATTTGAACGCTTATGCTTAAAATGATTCCAAAATACAAAAATACTTAACTAACTTAATTTCAAAAGCCTTTAACTATTTTGGAGTTCCAATGCCTTGCAAGAATCACTAATCTTCTCTTTCTGCACTTGAGGAAGAAGCGTGGGGTGAGCTACACAGCTTAGTGGCTAATATATTTATAGCCATTGGCAAATGACCAAAGTCAAGCATATGTATATATAAATATATATATCTAGCAATTCTAGCATTCATACTTTATTCAAGCAATTTAAACATTCATCAAATTTAGCTCAAATCACATAACACTCAATATGCTTCATACTTGACAATTTAACGATGCAATGCACAATAAACGGCTCGAGGGCTTCATGAAACAGAATGAAGAAATCGAAGTTTACCCCATGAACAGAATGAGTCTATTTTTCGGAGCTCATATGCTACAAGCGGGCAGCCGAGAGAAGGCTCTTGTCAATATGCATGTGACGAACAGAATGGTTCCACTCTCGCCCAAACAAAAGCACATAATCATGCTCAGAATCATTTTACCAAAAATGCTTTTATACTTTCAAACCTTTTCTTTCATCCTTCATGTTCTTTCCTTTCTATATATATATACACAAAATGTCATGACATATTTCAAGGCATAATATTGATCAAAATCACAATTTAATTATATCAAGATATCATGCTTCTTTCACGGTGTAACATAATCAAAATCATCATGTATTTTCAACAAGTCAATTTTAAACAATTTTAACACATATTCACACATAGGCAAGAATTTGCCCAATTACACAATAACTGTAAATACATTACTCACTTAATTTGCTTGCAAAAATTCAAGTCAAGGTTGTCTTTCTCCTTGTTCTTGGGTAGGATTCTCTTGGTTCCCTAAAACAAACCAAGTTTCATTCAATAGGAATCCAGTAGAAAATCCCACAATGCAAAATCACTAAAATTGATTCTAGAATGCTTAAACCCAAGCATTTTCTAAACTCTATGGACTAAAATCTTTCCAAAAATCCAAAAGATCCAAAATGGTCTTACCTTTATTCTTCACCAATTGAAGAGATCTTTAGCTCAAAGGGAAGCTTTTCTCTTCCTCTTCTTTTTTCCTTTCTTGAACAACTCCAAAATCTCTCTTGAAGGCTAAGAAAAGTTAAACCCTAGCTTGTTTTCTCTTCTTTCTCTCCTTCTCTTCTTCTCTTCGTATTTCTCTCTCTTATTCATGACACTTTCTGTTTTCCCTTCAATTTTTATTCTTCTCTCTTCTTAAAATGCAAGACAACACTTCTTCTTCCACTTATGCCCTTAATGATTTAGAAATGTCCCATTTTCCCTTCTATTTTGCCTTATGTCTTTTATACTTAAGTGTCTTGTCAAAAATACCCTTGAATATTTTGAAATAACTCTTTCTTCTAGAAAAGTGTTCTCCCTTGTCCTAAGTTTCCAATGACACCAAAATCAGTCCATTTGGTTCAGAAATCTGAAAGTTAGGACCTAAACATTTTAGACTGTTGTTAGACTGAAACAGTACACTATCTCCATCTTCCATCCAGAAATTGAAAGTCCTAAATACTGAAATAGATTTCAACTTCTTCATACTATTTGTAGCTCCATGTCTCTATTTTATCTTAAAACAAGAACCATCTCATATGGAATCTTATAGGTCTAGATATATTCAAAATACTGAAGCTTGTTCAGTACAATATCCAATTCATACTCTTCCAATCGATACCCTTATTTTGATTCAATTCATCTTTTTCAAATTAATACCAAAATCTATCAAAATATAAGGATGGATATAAAAATGTGCTAAAAAATATTGGTTCAAGAATCACATCATTTGGAGGTCGGATAACAAAAATATGGCCGAAAGAAACAAGCCAGATTTGGTCCTCAATCATATTGAACTTGTCTCAGAACAAATGGCATAACTTTCACTAGAGATGTTGGATTAAGATCATCGTAGGATAATTCCAAAGACCCCTTTGAGATATACAATTTTGAAGAAGACCATGAGGTCAGATTTTATCATCTGGAGGGTCAGAATGGACCAGAAAATAGGATTAGACGAAGCTAAAAGAAAAAACAAACGAATGGAAAAAGACAAATGAATGGGAACAATTATCATAACTTTCACTAAAGATATTATATTTGTGTGTTCTTTGGATGGTTCAAAAGAATAAGACTTCAAGATCTACAACTTTTATGCAGACCTAAAAGACAAATTCTTTCTTTTGAAAGGTCAAAAATGGAACATAAGATAGGTACAAACAAAAAGTATACTAATGGAAAAAGACAGATAAATGGGGACAATTGCTATAACTTTCCCTACAGATATCATATTTGTGTGTTCTTTAGATTGTTCAAAATCATACTTCACAATCAACAACTTTTATGAACACCTAAAAGATAAATTCTATCTTTTGAAGGGTTAAAAATGGAACAGAAGATAGGTAAAAACAAAAATTGCTATAAATTTCGCTACAGATATTAGATTTATGTGTTCTTTGGATGGTTCAAAATAAGACTTCAAGATCTACAACTTTTATGAAGACATCAAAGACAAAGTCTATCTTTGGTAGTGTCAAAAATGGAATAGAAGATAGGTATAGATGAAAAGTAGACTAATGGAAAAAGACAGATGAATGGGGAAAATTGCTATAACTTTCCTTAAAAATATCAGATTTGTGTGTTCTTTAGATGGTTAGAAATAAGACTTCAAGATATACAAAATTTATGAAGACCTAAAGGACAAATTATATCTTCTGTATTGTCAAAATGGAATAGAAGATAGGTACAGATGAAAAGTAGGCTAATGGGAAAAGACAGACAAATGGGGAAAATTGCTGTAACGTTTTCTACATATATCAGATTTGTGTGTTCTTTGGATGGTTAGAAAGAAGACTTCAAGATTTACAAATTTCATGCAGACCTTGAAGACAAATTCTATCTTCTTAATGGTCAAAAATGTAGTAGAATATAGACCAGGTTAAAAAGTAGAAGAAGCAAAACATAGAAGAAGCAAAACATAGAAGATATGATGTCATCACAGACTATGTGACGTCATCACAAAAGAAGCAAAAAGAAGAAGAAGCAAAACATAAAAGATATGACATCATCACAGACCATGTGATGTCATCACAGAACCGCATCTTGTCTTTCCAGTAGTGGTAATCTTCATCAATGAATGCAGGAGGTCTAGTGACGGAGGCGCCTTCAGCTATATAAACGTGTGATTCTACCATGGATCTTTATCCACGCTTTGTAATGGTGGTTCTTGGACACCGAGCTTTGATACCAATTGAAGTAAATCACGCATTAGTATAGACTTTACATCCTTTCTGAGATTTCACTATACTTCTAAAAAATACAAGTATTCTTTTCATCGAGCCTCTTCGTGTCTCTTTCAGCAAGTATTCTTTTTCTCACTTAGCCTCTTCAGGCTCTTAGCTTTTCTTCTCTCTTACATAGGAATTTTGCGAGCTTTGTTACAGAAAATAATAGCTCTAGAGTTTAGCACAATGAATACAATGTTTCTTAAAGTCATTAGCTTTTTAAAATCTCTAACTTTTTCAGTCTTCGCCGCCAACTCGTATTTATAGCCTTCGTCTTCAACTGCTTCTTTATAGCTGCTTCTTTCTTCTTGTTTCTTGATCTTTGAAGAAACAATTATTCAGTTGAGTTCTGTAACTAACTCAAACTGATTAACCATTTGACATAGTATCGAGTCTTCGTCTTAGTTTTTCTTTCTTCTCACTTTCTCTTCTGCTTTGTCTTACTTTCATTTGTCTTAGTTTTGCTTCCGCTTCGTCTTAGTTTCTTTCGTCTCATTTTCTACTTCCGCTTTGTCTTACTTTCTTCCATCTCATTTTCTGCTTCCGCTTCATCTCACTTTCTTTCGTCTTATTTTCTGCTTCCGCTTCGTCTTATTTTCTTTCGTCTCATTTTCTGCTTCGGCTTCGGCTTCGTCTTACTTTCTTTCGTCTCATTTTATACTTCCTCTTCGTCTTACTTTCTTTCGTCTTAGTTTCTGCTTCTGCTTCGTCTTACTTTCTTTCGTCTCATTTTTTACTTCTGCTTTGTCTTACTTTCTTTCGTCTTAGTTTCTTCTTCCACTTCGTGTCACTTTCTTTCTGCTTCGTCTCACTTTCTAATATTATTATTATTTAATTTTCATCAAAATTATTAATCGTGAAGTCATTTTGACTTAACAGATACATCTTCCTTTATAATGACCATAACTTTCAGCCTAGAAGTCCAAAAATTTCGTACTATATATCGTCAGAAAGTTAAAAGAAAGACCTACAACTTTCTAGAAGACACCTTTCTCTAATTTGGCCTATATCAATCCAGAATTTCCCTCGAATTCAAAATATGAACTTTACATTCATCCACCAATCGATATCTTCATAAGAAATGTAGCCAAATATTTCTATTTTAATCCAAATCAAGAATCATCTTGTTTAGATAACTAAAAAAACGTTGTGGCTAAGAAACTGAAGCATACTCTGTGAACATTTTCCAGATCAACCACCCATTTTGTTTCACAATCTTTCTTTAACACAACTCATACCAAAATCACCTTTACTACTTCATTTACTCCTCATATTTAACTTCATTCCAAATCATATCATCCATAAAGAAATTATAATCCATGACTAATCATGAACACCAATGACAAAACATACATATAAATACATATTCTTTATCAATTTACTACACAAATATTGCTTTCATTTTACTGCTAACTTTCACCTTAATTCTTTCTATTTCAAAATCTCTTATCCACCAGAAACACCATAGCAAATCATATATCTATCCACATCTCTCATTCCCTACTTTACTCTTATCTATAAATTCTTGGTTCAAGAACTTTCGTTCATTTGTTCTTTACTCGTAACTAATCACCAAAATTTCTTATTCAATAGTTCTAATCTTTTACGAAAAGTTTGGGGTCCAACAAACGAAGTACGCCTTATAAGGGTACGAATACCTCTCTCTTACAAACGTGTTCTCCCGAGCGAGTATGCAGGAGGAACAAAACCATGAGGGTTTGGCTGGGCCAAGGCCCAAAGCAGACAATATCTGTAAGCGGGTGATTTGGGATGTTACAAGAACACGTCTGTAAGAGAGAGGTATTCGTACCCTTATAAGGCATACTTCATTCCCCTCTCCAACCGATGTGGGATCTCACACTCTCCACTCCCTTAGAGCCCAGCCCTCTTTGGGGTCCAGCCTAGCTGGCACAACGGTTCGGGTACCGGCTTTGATACCACTTCTAACAGCCCAGATCACCCACTCACAGATATTGTCCGCTTTGGGCCTTGGCCCAACTAAGCCCTCACAGTTTTGCTTTTCCACAGGACTTCTCAAGAGGTCACCTATCCCAAACTGAGGGCTTGGCTGGGTCAAGGCCCAAAGCAGACAATATCTGTAAGTCAGTGATTTGGGATGTTACATTAAGTCTTGTGTGAGCCAAGTACACTAGCCTTCCAGCAAGCCTTTGATATCTTCCTTTATCAACTGGTATTTGGTTTCTTCTACACATAACTTCACATAACTTCAAGCTTTCCTCAATTGATGTATCAGTTGGTTGATATACTGACATTCCAGTTTCCTATAATAAGTCTAATATATATTTTCTTTGGGATAGAAAATTTCCTTTCTTCAATCTAGAATATTCAATTCCAAAAACAAAAAAAATTAAGCAACCAAGATCTTTCATTTCAAATTCTTTAGACAGGTATTCTTGTACTGCCTTCCTCTCTTTTGGATCATCTCCTGTCACCATAATGTCACCAATATATATAATAAGAGCAGTGATTTTACCTTGCCTTCTTTTCAAGAATAAAGTGTGACCAAAATTGCTTTGATGATATCCGAAAGTTATTTTACACTTTAAGAACCTTCCAAACCATGCTTTTGGAGACCGCTTCAGCCCGTACAATGATTTCTTCAATTTTCAAAGTTTTTTACTATACCTTTCTACTACCATACAATATGGTGAAAGTTGTAAAAAGATTTCTTCAGATAAGTCACCATGCAAAAAGGCATTCTTTACAATACATTGTTGCAAAGGCCAGTCCAAGTTTGCAACTAGGAATAACAATACTTAACAATATTGATTTTAGCTACGAAAGAAAGTATCTTTGTGTAATCAATCCCATAGGTTTGGGTATATCCCTATACCACCAATCTTGCTTTGAACCTTGCCATCTGCTTTATACTTTATAGTGTAAACCCATCGACATCCAACTACCTTCTTTCCTGGTGGGAATTCAACAATTTCCCAAGTTCTATTTTTTAATAAAAAGTTCATTTCCTCATTCATTACATGTCTTCACTTGGGAACATCTAAAGCTTCTTACACGCTGTTAAGAACAACTACAACAAATAATTGATTTACAAATGACTTATTTGATTCTAAAACATTATTATTTAACACATAATGACTCATAAGATATTTAACTTTACTTGAAATTTCAGGTTCATATGTAGGCTCAGGACAACCTCTAGAAAGACACTCTAGAAGTTGTTTTCTGGGTGGCTCAAGGTTAGGAACATGAACATCCTCAATAAATTATTGGTGTGGTATATTAATGAGAGTCCTAACTTTTACCTTGATGGACCAACATCCTACTCTTTAGTAGTTCCTTATTATTCAATATCCTCTGATTCAATAGCCCCTTCCTGCCCTTCTTCATGTTCCAAATGATTATTATCACCATCACTAACATCATTACAATCTGAAAAATGACAGTCACTTTCACACTCCCCCTAAAGTTAATAAATTAAGAGTCTGAATTTCCTTCTTATACTCTCCTTATAGTTCAAACTCAGAGAAATACATTATATATTCATGAAAAAACTACATCCATTGTGATGAACATATGTTTAGTTGGACGATGATAACATTGGTACCCTTTTTGGTATGTCACATACCTAAGAAAAACACTCCGTAGGGCTCGTAAAGTTAGCTTATTGCATTGTTGCACATGGATATGCACAAATGCGACATATCCAAAAATATGAGGAGGCAAATTTGATATTGTTGGAGTAGCTACAACATTAGTGAGAACTTGAAATGTGATTGAAATTCAATAGAACAAGAAAGAGTTTGATTAATTAAATATGCAACAAAAGAAAAAGCTTCTCCCCTGTAAGTCAATGGCATATAAGCTTGAATTAATGAGGCACAAACAACTTCTAGGAAATGTCAATTTTTCCTTTTGGCTATCCCATTCTATTAGGGTGTATCCACACAAGTAGTTTGATTAGTAATACTCTGTGTTTCCAAATAATGTTTCAATTAAAAGCTCTGATATTCTCCACGATTATCACTGCAGAGAACTAGAATATGTGTATTGTACTGAGTTTGAATGATCTTATGGAATTTCTGGAACAATAAATTCACTTAACTCTTGGATTTCATTAACCACAACTAAGTCATCCTCATACAGTCATAAATAAAAGTAACAAACCAATGAGACTCATCCAAAGTTGGGCTTTTGGATGGACCTCATACATTAGAGTGAATAACTATAAAGGGCAAGGAACTTTTATTTAACACTGATGGAAACAAATTTCAATTATATTTTGCAAGTTTACAAACATTATAGTGAAAAACTAGAGACATCAATTTTTTCAAACAAGCTAGGAAATAAATGTTTGAGATATCCAAAGGATGCATGCCCTAAATGTCGATGCCACAACTAGAGTTTAACTTTAATTTTCTCCACCTTTGAGTCACCCACGATAAAAACTTGATACAACTTGTCTAAACTCCTTGACATTAGGTCTAGATAATACAAATTCCCTCTCCTAATACCACAACCAATTGTCTTCTTTATTTGGATGTCCTTAAAGAGACAAAAGTTAGGACAAAAAAATTACAATGCATGATAAGATTATTATTATTTGAGAAACAAACAATAGTTTATAATCCAATAATTGAAAAACCAAAACAGAATTCAAATTTAGAGTATTAGTAAGAGTTAAAGACCCTTTCCTAACAATTGGGGCTTTATTACCATTGGCGATAGAAACAAATTTTTATGAGAACTCGTTAAGCTTAATAACCTGTCTAGAATCAAATGTCTTATCCATGTACTATTAAAAACAAGTGCAAAAACATTAGAAGTCTTATCACCGTTATCAGTGACTTTTACTAATGCAGAAGTCTTCTTAACAACACCATCAATGGTTTTGGTCTCAGTAATAGTAACAGTTGAAGTCTTCTTGGAATTCTTCTTTTAGGGTACTTGATTATGGTCCCACCAATCTGGATATCCTATAAGTTCATAGTAACTATGTTTAGTATGTCCAGTTGGTTGCAATGAGTTCATTTGTATATAGACTTTTCACCATAAGCTGTTGTCTTTGATTTGTTTCTGACCTCTATAGCAACAACTTCAAGGTTTCCAAATTCTCTTTTCAATATTTCCCAGTGTATTGCCTTTTGCCAACTTAGTGCATAGCATTCTTCTAGGGTTGGAATTGATTCCTTCCTTAGAATCTCTCTACGAACCTCTTCAAAAACATCATCCAAATCTGTTAGAAATATATACACCCTTAGTCATTCAATCAATTTTTGGTATGTTTCAACATCATTAGGATCTTTCATGACAATATTTGTCTCGATGATCTAGTTCTTAAAAATTAGTTAACTCTCTATAGTATTTAAAAAGAGGTCTTCCATTTTGTTTTGTGATGAACACCTTTTGGTTCAGGGCAAAAAATTGCAATTCATCACTTCAATCATGGAAGGCTTTTACTAGTGCAATTTATATTTCATAGACTATAGGTAATTGTAAGTATCTCTTCAGAATCTATGGACTCATAAACATCAGCAACCATCTTTTAACTTTTTGATTTTCAGCATACCACTTTTTATACACATCTTCAGATTCTATAAATGGCTTTTTTTTGCCACAAATATAAGAGAGTTTCCCCCTTTCAATGATATGCATCTCCATCAGTTGGAACTAAACATCATAATTTGTTTAAAAAAGAATTGTGTCTACATAAAAAGCTCCTTTGGATTGAACAACAATATGAACATATTTTGATCTAGATGTTTCAATTTGTTATTCACTCATTTTTAAAGGTTTTGTATGCTTTGATTCTAACTTGAAAGATGAGAAGACGAAGAAAGAAAATACTTGTGTTCATGTTACTTTCTCTAAAACATACTAGTTATAATATACAATAAGAGAAAAAAATCCTAACAATTAATTCGACAATTATAATTAGGAGTCTAAGAATATATTTACAGCTATACAATCCCAACAATTATGGAGCAAATATCTCAAAAGTAAACTTCTTCCAATTCAACACTTATTATTTTAATTCCAACTTACCTATTGATATCAATCTTGTGCTGCCCCTTTCAAGTGAATGGCACCGATGCTAGAATTTGCAATGGACCTACGGGCTCACATGAGAAGAAAATTTAGACCACACCTGTAACATCTTGTCTCCATATTAAGGGTTAGGACCCGAACTTTCAATATTTGTGAGCTCAAAGAGAAATAAGACAATGCATTTCCTTACTCATGCATCATGTTAGCATATATGAACATAAATACGGAATGTTTTCACATAAAAAGTGGTACATGCATTTATTGACAACTTCTAGGTATAAATGGTATTAAATGTGATTTTATTGAAAATGAGGAGTAGAAGGAGTAGAAAGAGTGATCTTGGTATGAGTTGTGATAAGGAAAGATTTAGAAACAAGATTGGTAGTGATCTGGAAATTGTTGACTGAGTATGCTTTATTCTTTTAGCCACAACATTTTTTCTAGTCATCCAAACGAGATAATTCTTAATTTTAATTAAACTAGAGATATATGACTACATTTTGTATGAGACGTCAAATTTTAATTATGTCTCTAAGAGTCTTAAAATTTGTCATGAAATGAAGAATTGGGTGCAGTTAAAGTTGTCTTCAGAATTTAGGGGCAAATTTGGGATTGATATAAATATATTTGAGCTAAGTTGCCTTCTGAAAAGTTATAGATCTTTCTTTTATCTTTCCAACGGTATATTATATGAAAAACTTGGACATCGGAGTCAAAAGTTATGATCTTTACGAGTGGAGACATTCAGGTGTAAAAGTAAGATGAAGTTACTGTTCACCATATCGTCTTAGTTTTGCTGACGTCATCTTTGTCTTAGTTTTGTTCTAGCTGACATCATCATCATCTTAGTTTGACTTTTTGCGTCTTAGTTTGACCGTCTTATTTTGCTTTGTCTCAGTATGACGTCAGCATTCGTCTCATGACGTCAGCATTGTCTCAATTTGGCAGAAACATCTCCTACTCCAAATTTGATTCTCTAGATGACAGAATTGGTCTTTAAGGTCTTCATAAGAGTTGTAGCTCTTGAAGTCTTCTTTCCCACCTGCTAAATAACACCTCGATCCAATATCTTTAGGAAAAGTTATGATAATTTTCCCAACCTTGTATCGTCTAATGACGACACTTCATCTAAAAAATGACGTCACATGGTCTGATCCATTTTCGACCCCTCAAATGAAAGAATTTGCCATCGACTTCTTCATAAGAGTTGTAGCTCTTGAAGTCTTCTTTCCAACAAGCTAAAGAACACCTAGATTCGATATCTTAGGGAAAGTTATGATAATTTTCCCAACCTTGTATCGTCTGATGATGTCACTTCGTCTTAAAAATGACATCATATCGTCGGATCCATTTTTGACCCCTCAGATGAAAGAATTTGCCTTCTACTTCTTCATAAAAGTTGTAGATATAGAAGTTTTCTTTCCAATGGTATAAAAACAAAATTAATCCAACATTATTTGTGAAAGTTATGGAGATTGTACAAAAATAGGTTTGTTTTGTTTGAGGTCATAAACATGGTTGCTTCTTTTGGCCATAACTTCTTCTCTAGACCTTCAAATGACTTATTCTTGAACCATTAGTTTCTTAAGACATTGATCTACATCTCTGACAAGAATTGTAGCCATCAGAACTGAAATGAGAAATATTGAGTGAAAAGCTTGAGACGGGTATAGTGAGTATGTTCTTAAATAATATGGACTAGTTTTATCCCACTTAATATACTTCAGTATTTTGATGTTTTCTGGAACAGTAGAGGTCCAAATGAGACGATTTCTGAATTGTGGCAAACTAGAGACATAGAGCTACAAATGGTATGAAGAACTTGGATTCCAATTCAGTCTTTAATATGTTAAATTTCAGGTGGAAGTTGCTTATAGTGTACTGTTTTGGACAAGAGCAGTCCAAAAATGTTAGAAGTATATGTTTTGACTCACTGAACCAA
>JANZLC010000001.1:22013379-22029936 GCA_026413385.1 Erythroxylum gracilipes
TCTTCATGACACTCTCTCTTTTTCCCTTCAATTTTCGTTCTTCTTTCTTCTTAAAATGCAAGACAACACTTCTTCTTCCACTTATGCCCTTAATGATTGAGAATTTCCCATTTGCCCTTCCATTTATGCCTTATGTCTTTTATACTTAAGTGTCTTTCCAAAAGTACCCTTGAATATTCTGACATAACTCTTTCTTCTAGAAAGGTGTCTCCCATTGTCTTAAGTTTGTAATGCCACCAAAATCATTCAATTTGGTTCAGTGATTCAAAAGATATACTTCAAACATTTTCGGACTGCTCCTGTCCAAAACAGTATACTATATACAACTTCCATCTGGAATTTAAACATCTTAGAGACTGAATTAGATTCCAATTTCTTCATACCATTTGTAGTTTCATGTCTCTAGTTTACCACAAATTAGAAATAATCTCATTTGGAGCTCTACTGTTCCAGAAATCATCAAAATACTAAAGTATGTTTAGTGAAATAACACCAGTTCATAATATTTAAGAATACACACTCTGTACCTGTCCCACGTTTTTCACTCAATCTTTCTCAATTCATTTCAGATGGCTATGATTTTTTTTAGAGATGTAAAGCAATGTTTTACGAGTCCAATGGTTCAAGAATCAAGTCATTTGTGTGTCTAGAGAAGAAGTTATGGCCAAAGAATTAAATATGGTTTTATCCTCAATCATATTGAACCTGTCTTGGTAAAATTGGCATAACTTTCACTAAAGATGTTGAATTAAGATCCTATTAGGACGATTTGAAAGAGAACTTAAAGATATACAACTTTCATGAGACCTCAAAGACATATTATATATTTTGAATTGTTAAAAATGGAACAGAAGATAGGCCAAAAAGACAGAAGATAGCAAAAAGACAGACGAATGGGGAAAATTACTATAACTTTCCCTGTATATATCTGATAAAGGTGTTATTTATATGGTTCAAAAGAGGACTTCAAGATATACGACTTTCATGAAGACCTTGAAGACAAATTCTATCATCTGAGGGGTCAAAAATGGAACAGAAAATAGGTCAAAAAGATAGAAAATAGTAAAAAGATAGACGAATGGGAAAAATTGCTATAACTTTCCCTACAGATATCTGATCAAGGTATTCTTTATATGGTTTGAAATAGGACTTCAAGATATACAACTTTTATGAAGACTTGAAGACAAGTTCTATCATCTGAAGGGTCAAAAATGGAACAGAAGATAGGCCAAAAAGACAAAAGATAGCAAAAAGACAGATAAATGGGGAAATTTACTATAACTTTCCCTACAAATATCTGATCAAGGTGTTCTTTATATAGTTCAAAATAAGACTTCAAGATATACAACTTTTATGAAGACCTTGAAGACAAATTTTGTCATCTAGAGGCATAATTGGACCAGACTATACAGGAAGAACAGTGACCTAGAAGAACTTTATGAACAGTAACCCAGAAGATGTTTTGCAATTACCATAACTTTTTCTAGAGATATCGGATCAAGGTGTTATTTAGATGGTTGGAAAGAGGACTTCAAGATATACAACCTTCATGAGGACCTATAAGACAAAGTCTATCTTCTGAAGTTTCAAAAATGGAATAGAAGATAGGTGCAGACGAAAAGCAGACTAATGGAAAAAGACAGAAGAAGTGGGAAAATTGCCATAACTTTCCCTACAAATATCAGATTGGGGTGTTCTTTAGATGGTTTGAAAGAGGACTTCAAGAGATATAACTTTCATGAAGACCTCAAAGACAAATCCTATATTCTAAAGGGTAAAAAATAGGAACAGAAGATATAAGATGAACAGTGACCCAGAAGAAGTTTATGAACAGTAACCCAGAAGAAGTCTTACAATTGCCATAACTTTCTCTAGAGATATTGGATCAAGGTGTTCTTTAGATGGTTAGAAAGAAGAATTCAAGATCTACAATTTCATAAAGACCTAGAAGACAGATTCTATCTTCTGAAAGGTCAAAAATAGAATAGAAGATAGGCCAAGTGAAAAAAGGCAGAAGAAGCAAAACATAAAAGAAGATGACGTCATCACAAAAGAAGCAAAAAGACAGAAGAATCAAAACACAGAAGAAGATGACGTCATCACAGAAGAAGCAAAAAAAGGAAGAAGGAGTAAAACATAGAAGAAGATGACTTCATCACAGACCATGTGACGTCATCATAGAAGAAGCAAAAATATAGAAGAAGCAAAAAACAGAAGATACAACTTTACTCTTAAACATCTTCCTTTATAAGGACCCTAACTTTCAGCTCAAATGTCTAAAATTCTCATGCTATATACCGTTGGAAAGATAACAGAAAGATCTACAACTTCAAGAAAGCAAATTTACTAAAATCTATCTAGATCAATCCCAAATTTTTCCCTAAAGTCCAAAGACGAATTTTACATTCATTTACCAATATATTGCACCCAATTTTGAACTTTATGAAATTTTGAGACTCTTAGAGACAAAATTTAAATTTGATGTCTTCATAAGAAATGTAGCCATATGTTTCTAGTTTAATCCAAATTAAGAATCATCTCGTTTGGATAACTAGAGAAAAAGTTGTGGCTAAAAGACTGAAGTGTACTCTGTGAAAAATTTTCATATCAACCACCCATTTAGCTTCACAATCTTTCTTTAACACAACTCATACCAAGATCACCTTTTCTACTTCATTTATTCCTCATTCTCAACTTCATTTCAAATCAATATCAGCCATGAAGAAATTATAATCCATGATTAATCATAAATACCAATGACAGAACATACACTTATAAATACATCTCCTTCTTCAACTTACTACACAAATGCAACCTCATTTTTTGCTTTCATTCTACTTATAACTTTCACCTTAATTCTTCTCATTTTGAAATCTCTTATCCACTAAAAGCACCAAAGAAAAATATAAATCTATCCACATTTCTCATTTATTAGTTCTAATCCTCTAAGAAAAGTTCTGGATCCAACACAAGTGCACCAACACAAGCTATCAACACAAAAAGACCAGCATACATAATCCAAGCTCAAAATACTAAAGCTGCAATCGCCAGAACTAAAGAAATAGAATGAAAGAAAGTTCTGTTGTTTGTCTTATCCTCAGCCATGAGTGTCTTCGTTCGCATACCTTGCACGCTATATCATCCGTAGGAAATCATTTTTCCTCTGTTGGCTCACCTTCCTTAAGGAAATGGGACTGAAAAAGTTTGTTGTGCGCATGAACTAGTAGTTTACTGCATTGAAAGAAATGGATTTGTCTCCCCAGCAGAACATCCACCTGCAAGACAATGTTAGTACATAAAAATCTAACTACCTCTAGAAGTTTTTTGGCTGAGAAGCTCCAGAACTTGGAAGATTATCCTGGCTCTTAAGCTCTCCATCTCCATAGCTACATCCCTGAAAGCTCTAGAGTTTCTTTCGGTCCAAATGTGGTAGACCATAGTGGATAAAAGAATAGGGAAGATGGAACTCTGTTGAGGATGTTAGTGAAACCAAGATAGGATAAAAGGAAGGTTGGAGTAGTTGTGAATGTTGATTTGGAAGTGGGTGAGGCAATGAGTCCAAACGGATTTTGAGAAAGGGCAATGAAAAAACAGATGTTCATTGGATTCCATGTTCGAAATAAAAAGGGAACAATGGTTAGGGGTATATAGAAAGCGAAGTTTATCCCTTGTTGGAAGTTTTTTTAGGACGGCTAGCTAAAGAATGAATGAACATCTTGGGCTGTTATGTTTGAACTAAACCAGGGAATGCCAAGGAACTTGTTAGGAAGATGGTCTTAAGAGGTTATAGGCTAAAACATTGGTGTAAATTTTTGAAGAACTAGGCAGCCATTCTAAGTGATCCGGAGAACTATTCGGTTGGTATTGAATAGGGTCAAAGTCCTCAATAAGCTCCATAGGAAATACCTATCACCGCTATACATTATTGTAAATAAAATTGTTTACTTTATTGTTTAAATTTTTATTTTTAAGTTTTATCTTATTTAATTATTATCGGTAATAAAAATGTAATTACATTAATATTAACAAATAAACAATTTTTATTTTTATTTAAAAATACATAAACCAAGAGTAAGAAACGAAAACTAGAAATTGGAACTAAAAAATAAAAGTTTAATTAAATGGCCTCTTAAGTATTTAATATAAATCAATCAAAGATAAACAAGACTAAGATTAATCTTTTATTAATCTATTTACAAAAGATACAACATAAAGGACACTTAAATTATTTTTTCATTGAAGTACTTTATAATAAGAATTCCTCACGCAAAACTTTTAAACTTTTTCACAAAGCTTTTAATTCTCTGTTAAAGATGATTGAATGTACTTTCATCATAATCATTCGCAAATGAACTATAAAGTGTGCCTTTATATTAATTTACAAGAATTTATGGACCAAGTAAATTAATTTACTAATTTATATACTATCTTCACCAAATTAGTGGAGAATTTTCACTTATTCCACTAACTCCACCAAGTAAGTGAGAATTTAGACTTTTATGTTACTAAGTCCACTTTAACATATGAAAAATATAATTTGGAAGATGTCCACTTTGTTGCCACATCATATTATTGCTTTCCTATTATTTCAAGAAGTGCCCCCACTTTGTAATATAATGCTTCCACTTTCTTTGTCTACAATTTTATATTCTTGTCATATGTTGCAACATTATTGCCCTTTGAATCAAAAAGGACACTAATAAGCCTTTGATTAGTCATTCCAAGGCATCTTTGTACATAATTCATCTAGGCACCTTTATGTTGCATATTGCTCCATGACCTAGATTAGCAACAATCCGAGTAATTATATAATAAATACTACAAATTTAGATACCTTTTGACCTATTTGTTGAAGGTAAGTCCCTTCACACATCCTTAAAATTAGCATGACTTAGTTGCATCATTATTTTTTTTCTAACATCTAAATCTTGCCCCTCGTTAAAAATTGTTGTCAATACGGACCAACACACGCCAACACTTGCTTATACTTGAGTTTTCGTTGACATTGTCCATTTGCCTTGCTTATTAGCAGGTTTTTGCCTTATTCCATCATCACGTTATTTTCATGTCAACCCAAGTAGCAAGCGTCAATTAAGATACCAATACTTGCATAATTTCATTATTTGAAATTAATTGTCTGACGAACCACTCCCACCAAAAAATTCAATGATCCTATTGAAATAATCCATAAGCACTCCTCCATGAACATTCATTTTAAAGATTCCTTAGCAAAATTTCAAAGATAAGAGCAAGTCTTCATTTTTATTAGTATGTCATACGTGTATCATCTACCCTCTCCACATAATAGTTTACTTTGATGCTCCTTCTCAAGGTTCATCATACCTAATAAAAACATATTGAGGTAGGATTCTTCCATTAAGCCTTCGCCTCCTTTTCCTTGATCTTTCCATGTCTTTTATTTAGGTATTCACGAGCAATTTGTGGCTGTCTTTGTAAGATTGCTTTAACTAACTGTTATAAATAAATAACATAAGAATTCATTACCGAGCTCCAATACTAGTTATTGTCCTTGGAACTTTGATACCAATTATTCACCATCAAAACTTTGATACCATTTATTTCCCTTAAGAAAAAGGATTTGACTGTAAACCCTAATACTAGATGTTATTTATTCTTTTAAATAATAGTGGAATATGTAATATTTTAAAAACATATTGAATAAATCATCAGTATACGCAATATGCTACATAAATTATATGTTTTAGGTAAGTTATTTGATGAGTTTATGACTTAAATTTAAATGATGTATTTGATCTAATTAATATTTATAGATTCAATCATTTAATGAATCAACAATTAAAACTTAAATGTCAAATTTGATATAATCGACATTTATAAGTTCAATGTGTCTCTACTCTCAATTCACTTTCTTCTAAATTATTAAAGTAAAAAATAGTCATCTCGAAACTTTTTATTAGGAATTAGTAAATACATCAAATTTTACTAATTGGGAACCTCAAGGGAACGATTCTATTATCTTGATAAACAAAAGAGAAAAAAGGCTTAAATTGGTTCATCAACTTTAGTGATAATTATACAATAGTCCTCAAACTTTTATTTTTACAAATTTGTCAACTTTAGTGTTAAGTATACAATGGTCCTCAAACATTTATTTTTACCAATTTAACTTTCTACTTTTTAAATATTTCTCATTCGACCTCCATTTTACTAACAAATGGTGTTTATGGTGTACACTTTGCTAATGTGACAAGTGACCATGTGTTCGTTCCCTTGAGTTTTTAATGCATAATTACTAATTTGTACTTTAAGGTTAAACACTTGTGTATGAGCATTTTGTTTTGAAGTAGATTATTTACTCATCAATCAAAATACATACATTTAATTAGTAGTCAATTAATTGAGCATTTTTTAGGGGAAATGTATATGTTTTGTAAATAGAAATGCAAGCGTAAAAGAAGATGAAGGTTTTGCATTTTGAAGCAGGCAAAGCTTAGAGTGGAAGTCACTTATACTAGAGGTAAATCTTCTGCATTTTGCATGTTGGCTTGTGACAGAGGGAGGGAGGGATGTAAGGTAAGTCCTATTCCTAAATTCCATTGAACTTCTTAAGGATTTATGAAACTGAATTATGATATATTAAATTCTGCATCTAATTTGATTTAACATCTTTGGCATTTATCTCAATAGTTCATATTGTAAAGTTGTTATGATATTCTTTTCAATGTGTTATATCTAGTTAATACAATTGCTTATGAAGATTGATTAGTAGTTTCCTTTGTTTATTTGTAGGACAAAAAAATCAAGTTTACAATCATCTTATTGGTTGTTATACTTTTTTGTGTCGGTATTGAAAACATGAAAGTTAATCCTAATGTAAATAAGGCAGTTAAGTAGGGCCATTTTTGCCCCTTTATAATGCAATTTTAGTTTCACTTTGAAAATTTTAACTTTGATTCAAGTCATAAAGAAAGATTTTAATAGTCTCCAATCTTACCCTATGGTAGACTACCTTGGCTATTATCCTTGGAATTTATACATATTTGTTTATATGTTAACTCTTCCTTTCTAGGGACATACTTAGTATGGTAAGATGAAAATATGACTAAGAAACACTTTCTTGTTATTACAGAGTTATGCAACATTTACACAATTATAATAAACTCTCTAAGCTATAACTATTTGTGTTTTTACATTAAAATGATCATTCACTTAAACTTCAAAATATTTCCCAAATATTATTTGAAAGATTTTATGTATGGTGAGCCTATTAGGTTATCAAAGCTAATTAAGATGAGCTTATAATAAGTAATATAAAATAATATTAATGTGTCTTGATCTATTGCTTGACTTTATCCTTATCTTGAAGATTGCAAAATGCCATCTTGTTTCATATTCCTTCTCATGAACGACACTAAAAGAACTCATTAGTAGTACTTATGTTTTGTTTTCATCAAAACTTTGATTAGAACCTTCATTGGTTCAATCTAGGAGATTAGATCAATTTGAGATCATTGCATATTTTGACTCTGATTTTGCAGGATGCCAAGATAGTCATATATCCATTTTAGGCTATATCTACCCACTAGTTGAAGTAGCTATTTCTTGAAAGAGTGCTAAGTAAACACTCATAGCTTCTTCTACTAAGACAAACTGATTTTATAGAATGTTATGAGGCATCCAATTATGGGAGATGGTTACGAAACTTTGTTACTAGGCTGCAAATTATAAATGACATTAAAAGATTATTGAAGTTATTTTGTGACAATAAGTCAACAGTGATGTATTATAATAATAACAGAAGCTCGTCAAATTCCAAACATATCGACATTAAGTTTTTAGTTGTTAAAGAAAGAATTCAAAGTAGTAAGGTGTTTATAGAACATGTTAGGACAAACTTCAAACTACAAATCTACTACCTAAAAGCTTATCACCTAAGTTCTTTCATAAGCACACTACTCATATGGTTTTTATGTTATTTGATGATATAATAGTTTACTAACTCTGGGCGTTGTTTGGAGAGAGGAGGGAGCTGAGGTCTTCGTCATCGTCGTCGCCCCTGGAAGTGGCTGTTCGGGCTCTCGGTGTCTCCATATTGAGGGATCCAAAAACCCTCCGAAACAAATTAAACTTTTTGGTATTTTATTGGGGATGGGTATGGGATAATTACTGATGGTTATGGCACGGGCGAGTGGTAAGACAAACGATAGGACGAGGAGGCGAGCTGGGAGTGGTGATGCGATAAGTTGGTGGTAATGGGTAGGGGGAAAGGCAACCGAAAACACCAGGGATTTTTATATAATGAATGTATATTATCTGACATCGCATCATGTGTTTTGTTTTCCGTTTTCCTGTACAAAGCAAGTCTCAGAACCCATGCAGCTAACAGTATGCTGACTTTCACCATGCATGATTGTTCTGAGACACCTTCTGCAACTTCACAGCCGCAGTTTCAGCCCAGCGGTGACAGTTGCAGTACAGTCTACCATATCAGTACATCAGGTAAGAGCTATACATAGATATATCTTGTGTCCTTTAGTGGCTTAGTACTGTATTCAGGGCACGAGGATACTGCATCCGCTCCCAACGTTTGGCTTTCAGGTGCACTTTTTTACCTTGTGCTTCCTTAAATTTTTATTAGAGTTGGTTGTCTGTGGCTTTGGTCTTTTTCACCTTAGTCCACTGTTTATAGCCATATTCATGAATGGCCGAACCAGTCTTACTGATAGTTACATGTATTTACTTGCTGCCGAGTGAGTTCTCCTTTTATGAAATAGTGTTTTGTAAGCTCGTAAGCTCATGGTTATACTTTTGGGTTGTTTTTGAAGCCACGACCAAGTTCCTTTTTTAATCACCGAAACATAGGTTTTTCTTAACGTCTAACTTCGCCGACGAGCAAGTTAGTTTGGGATCTTACTTTGCTGTAGCGCTAGTCAACTCAACCAAGCCACTGTCTTGGACGGACAAGCTGGCATCGTACACGGTTTTTGATAAACTATTATTCACTTTTGTAGTATCTGACACACATCCCCTCGTTAGCTTCCCCGAGCCTCCTGACTGTTATACGATGGTTCCTTGTTGCCTCACCTTGATGTTAAAGTATTGTTCAATTCTCTCCTCTGCGCATCGCTCCTTTCTGGCAGGCCGCACATACGTGGTTTGATTATTTTTATGCTTCCTTTTCTTATGTCTTTTTTGTTTGTCTATGTCCTCTGCTTTTTCGTTTTTCCCCCTTTCCATTACTTCTGCAGTTGCCTAGTGTCCTTTATAAGATTTTTTCCCTTATTTTTTTCTTAGTATTGGTATTCGTATTAGTAGTAGTATTAGTACTATTTATCCTAATTATATTATATTTTTATTTTTAATACTCTTTAATTATTTATTGAATTTTTTCTAGTCTTTAGTTTTTGTTATCTTACTATTTTATTATTGGATCAGATTATACGTCAGGTATGTCTTTGTCTTTTATTGGAGTTCTTTGTTCTTAATTATGCGGCGTGCTAGTTTTTATTTATTCACTTATTTCTTCTGTATCCCACATCATTTTTTGCATGTCACATCTACATGTGGGTTTACCGGAAACAGCCTCTCTACTATGTAGGGGTAAGGCTACGTACTATCAAACCTCTTCAGACCCCGTCTCAATACAGGATTTCAGACTGGGTGCGATAATGATGATGATGATGATGATGAGTAGGAGTTTGTTTTTATAGATACTTATGGTTATTGACATATGTTATGGATTTTTATGATTTAATACAACAATATGAATGATTGTGTGTTTACACTCTAATTTGTTTGACCTCTCTAAGGAATAATGTAGGACCAATTGAAAATAGAAATGTTAAGAATTAAGATCACATGACATGAAATTTTCACGCTACATATTCATACTTAATCTAAATTGTTAATTATATTGTTGAATATGACCATTGACGAGTTTAGTCATGATAATTGTGACAAATATATCTTTGACTCTATATTAATATGATTGATGGATCATATTGTTTAAAGATGCTTTTATAATAATGGTAATTTTAAGCTCATAAGGTTTATTATAACATATAAAGTATTATATATATGTAGTCCAAGTGGAAGATTGTTGGAATTTTTTTTAACGAACTTATGTGTGCCAACATTCACACACACATAAGTTCGTTAAAAAAATTCCAACAATCTTCCACATGGACTACATATATATAATACCTTATATATGATGGGCTATTATAAGGTTTGACTTATGATTAAAAGTGATCTATTAAGGTTTTAGATTAATGGACCTAAATCATCTAATTAATTATGTTTATTATATGTGTAGAAACCCTAGTGTTATATTCCCAACTTTTGATGGGCAAATTAGGAATAAACATTATACATATAAATAAGTGGCTATGATCCTACAACTAATTAAGATTACTTTTTGGAAAATATAGATAATCTATATGTATTTCTAGAAAGCTAAATGTAACATCCTGTTAATCATGATAAGTCTAAAATAGTGTACAACTGAAGTAAATGAGAAATTAGAAAGGGTATTTCATGCTTATGCATAATATGGCATACTCATACACTTGAATATTGAATTTTTATACATTAAAATGATTGTATAAGCATTCATTGACTTATCCCGGGGTATGAAAAATGTTAAGTGATCATGACGTGAATTGTGTTTTGATATGTCTTGAATTTTGATATGATTGGATTTCAAGGAATTAAATATTATGGATTGAAAAATTGATAGATTCAAATGTACATTTCGACTAGGAAAAATGCCAAAGTGTTAGGATAAACTGATATATGAAAAACATGATTTAGCCTATAATTGAGTGACATTTGGCATAGTTAAATGCGTGACAAATAGACTAGTAATTAAATGACAAGTGGACCAATCTTGGAGTGAAATGTGGACTGATTAAGGGGTGACAAATGGCAGCATAATGAGTGGATTGGTGGCAGCATAATTATTGAACAAATGGCTAGCATGCCTTAAGACAGATGGGGAGTTTACAAATTGACATCTAGCATGATGATGGAGCAAATTCCAGCACCAAAGTTTCTGTTGTTTCTCTCACCTTTCTCCACCGAAATTGCTTCAACTCTTCTCTGTATTTTGTTCTCAACCCTAGCTAAAGTTCTGCACAAAAATCACGCCTAAATCCTTCACCAAATTGCCAAGAGAACTAGCCGATTATGATCTTCATATTGCTGTCTGAAAATCACCTTGCTTTCACGATAAGTTTGTGTTGATTTTGCTTGCATAGAGACGTGGTTTAATCTGAAGTTTTGTGTTGGATTGGAACCTTAATAGGTAAGTAACAATCTGAGCTTTAAGGCATGTTAAATGGTATGAGAATGATACTTGAATTGGACTGAAATGCATGTGATATTGGTGAAGAAGAATTGCTAGAATATGTTAGCTGTAGTATTTTCTTTGAACATGCTTTGTTCTTTTTGTTATAACTTCTTCTCCTAACATCCAAATGACATGAGACTTGAACCAATGGACTTATAACACATTTTTCTTCATCTCTACCAAAATTTATGAACATATAAATCCATTTGGAAAAGATCAAGTGATAAATTTAGGATGAAAATGTGAGTGTGCTAGAATATTGCTAACTGGAATGATTTCACTGATCATGCTTCAATATTTCGGCTATATTTTGATCTGTAGATTTTCAAATGAGATGATTCTTAATTTAAATTGAACTAGAGGCATTTGGCTACAATTTTTAAGAGAAATTAAATTTTAATTATGTCTTTAAGGGTCTTGAAATTTAGCTTGAAATTGAGTCTTGGCTTAGGCTGTAACACTACCCAAGACAGAAATCATGTCCTATTGTTATCAAATAAACTATATTGATGTAGGCCTAATCAGACAAAGTTGTCTTCAAAAAAGTTGTAGCTTATTCTCTTAGTTTTCAATTGGTATAAAGTTTGCAATTTTTGGATACTATAATTGAGAGATATGAGTTGTAAAACTTTGACTGCATAATCATGCACTAGCCAAAATTTCAAATGTACTTAGTTTGTAGTATATTGAGTATAACTTCTAGAATACTAAATCAAATTGTATGATCTTGGTATCATTAGAAACTTAAGACATGGGAGAACAATTTTCTAGAAGGAAGTGTTATCAAATTACTTCACTTTCCTGATAAGAATAATCATGCAAAGCGGACCCAAAAGTATGTTTTTAGACTAATCTGGATTGATCAATTGAGTATTGATATATGAATGAATATTGTTACAAGAATAATGATAAGGAACACGAGATTGTCATGAACATGCATTGTACGTCTTCTATATACACATATGTGCATAAATGAGTACGTGTATAATTGTGCAAAATAGTGATATGTGTATGTATTGTATGATATAGAGGAGCACATTGAGCGCCACCATCCAGACATTGCCGGGACTTCAAAGCAATAGCTATCTGGAGCGTAATGTGAGTAACCTAGACAGTCTCACTTCATAATTTGTCTATTGTATATTACGTTCTGAATGTGGATTGTTTGTACTGATTGCGGACATGAAGTTCCGAAGATTCTGATTTATGAATGTGATATTAAAGTGTTCCTTGAATGTGAAATTTGGTGAAATTATGTTCAGAATGTGGATTGTTTGTACTGATTCCGGATATGAAGGTCCAAAGATTCTGATTTATGAATGTGATATTGAAGTGTTCCTTGAATGTGAAATTTGGTGAAATAAATGTTTCTCAACATATTTGTTGAATGCCAAACTAAGGTTCGATGATAAATAAAATGGGACTATAAATGTGTTTGAATGGAAATGTTTGAAATAATGAATGATTGAATATGAATGTGATGTATTTCATACACGAATGCATGATCAGATAATGATAATTGTGATATGAGTAGCCACTGAATATGAGCTTAAAGCTCCGGAATATGGTAAAGAGCCAAAGGCTCGATATGCACAATGAGCCCTATATCTGCAACGAGTAAGGGACAATATCAATGAGCCTGGTATCCACAATAGATAGGGGATAGTTTAGGCACTCAGTCACAACAACATAATAATCGAAGGTGAGTTACATGAACATTGCATATACACTTATTAAGTGTGTTTGACTGATTGAATTATAATATGGACATGTATTTATATGAAAATAGGTATGTGAAGTAAATGATATGTGGTGCAATTTTCTAAATGAAAAGATGTGAAAGTATCTGCTTATATGATTTGTTATGTGGTATGAATTGGGTGAACCATCGAGGATGATTGCATCATCGTAAAACTCATCAAAATTTATAACGTTGATTTTTTAAGTTCAAAGGAGATATCCAGTTAGGCTAATTGGAGTATCACCACTAAAATCAGATATGGACTAAGAGTCAGGATCAATTTGCACCTACATATGTCTTCAATGATTTTAGTTTTGAATTATATTTCCACAAATATTGTGCAATGTAGGTGTGTAATTTTAAAGTGTAATATCAATTGTGGCGACTGATGTTTGTAAATGAAATGGACCTAAGTGACTACTAGGATTTCAATGATATGTATAATAAGAGTTGAAACTCTTATAATTAAAAAAGTTTATGAATAAAGTGGGTCCAATATGATTATTGATTTCCGCATATGCTTGTGATATGTTTTAAACAAAACACTTGTATTGAGTTTCGAGTGTTTGACTGTTCTAGTATTCCACCTTTGCGGAGTTACATACTCGAACATTACTCAGGATGTCGGTACGTAACTTACGAGAATGGGGTACTACACTTAAAGCTAAAAACATCTTGATCAAATCTATTCCAAATGATTCAAGTACGCTTCCACAATCAAATTTATCTTTAATAATCTGACATGAATGATTTGAGATCATATTAATTTTATCTTAAAATTTATTTGGGTCTCTAACTCCTGTTTATTAATGTATATTAACTTTTAGCCATGAAATTATGAAGTGGACAGTATTTTTATTGAATTAGTGATGTTATAGGATTTAAATTTATTACATACAACAAGAGAAATATATATAATCATATTTATCATATTATATATTTTAAAAAATAAAGAATTCTACTTTAAAATCTTGTCCTCAACAATTTGATGAAAACTTGTTTTTATTCATAGAAGTACATATTTTCGTATAAAAATTGAGTGCTTCATATAAGATGGTAACTAGTTATACTTATTTGAAATTTAATTTTTTTGTAAATAGAAAAGTGTGTGATAAATTGCATAAATTTAAATAATATTTTGAAATCTATTACAAATTAACTTATCAATATTAGCACATTAGTATAGTATGAGATTTTTCTAAATGTACTATAAAAAGATTCGTGGCATGTTAAATTATTATCTAGTATAAAGTTATGACTAGAAAATTAATAATTTTTACGTATTAAATTCTTTAATTATAATAATAATTAGACACTCATTTCTTATCTTATTATCTTCATGACATGTAAAGGTTAACGACTTAATTTTTTTTAATTATTATTAATTTCAATTTTACTTATTAAAAAAATGATATGATAATGACGATTGATATCTAAAAATTATAACTCAAAAAGATTTTTGTACAAAAAATTATCATAGAAATATTTAATAAATTATCATACACTTTAATTCTATATTTAATAAATATTGATGTGTCAGACATGGGCAATGACAACGACAACCGTATTCGAAGCTTCACTTAAATGAAAAGAAAAAGAGACAACATGTTGCTTTTATACTTTGCACTTTGGAGCCTCAATTTATGGAATCTACGCCACTACTTTTCTGTGGGGTTTACGAAAATAGATACTAACAATTACCAAATTTTAATTAATTTTAAGATATTACAGTTTATTAAATGTACAATTATTAAAATGAGCATTTAATAAGATGGAATTATTAATTTGTGCAGTTTTAATAATGATGAGCATTTAAAATTAATTTTAGAGTGTATTAATTTTTTAAAAAATTTGAACTTCTAATAATATTAAACTTAAAAGATTGTAGGTTATTTTTCATAATCTTAAAAGAATAGTTATACTTATACATTAATTACAGTAAAACTTCTATAAATAAATATTTTTGGAACTTGAAAAATTATTATCTTATACGGAGTTATTAATTTATCGATAAATAAATATTTTATTAATTTATCAATAAATGAATATTTATTAATTTATAGAATAATTTTATTTTGTACATTATATTTGTCAAATTAAACAATTAATTTTTTCGGTAACTAAGAAAAGAAAATAAATAAACAATTAATTAATGATGATGTATTGTATCTAAGTTTATTAATCTTGTGAAAAATAAATTTATTAATCTTAGATTAACATGATTAAAAATAGAGTGCATATAGGTACATTAAAATATAAAGTGTTGTGAATTGTTTCAAGATCTAGATGATAGTAACGTTATACCACATATTTCTCCAAAAGAAGCTTTTCTTGCCGTAGAGACTTTGAAAAATTACTTGTTTCAAAATGAGAAAAATGTGTCGAATGTAGTTTATGCCCTCCAAAAAGTTAAAGACGAAATTGAATTCAGTTCGTATGAAAAGAAGAATCAATTGATTATAGATACATATTTTAAGAAAGCATAAAATTTGAAATAAAAATTATTTAGGAAGTGCTTTACTTTATGAATTATATGTGTAATTTTCATACTTATTTAATGAATTATTATTTTATATTTTCAGTGGGCCTCAAGGAATTTTTTTAAACTATTATCTTATGCATTTAGTGAGGTTATTATTTTATCCCATTGGCCCAAGTCGGGACCCGAGAAATTTATTATTTAATCGACATTATTAATTTATCGAATATTCATTTATCGAGGTTTTACTGTATTTCTTTGAACCACTTAATGGACGAAAAATTTTCCTTAATGTAAAGTCATTAATCTACCAAAAATAACGAAAATGCCTATTCACCCTAAAAAATAGAATAACAAGAGAAATTTGAGTAATCTAAAATAGGAAAAGGTGCTAGAAAAGGAAGGAGAATGACTTGCAATAAATGTAGACAACGTGGAAATAACCAAAGATCATATACAAACACATCAATATAAAAGAAAGATTAATATTTTTATTAAAATTGACATAAATTTTATTATGGTATGCAGGGTTCATCTAATTCAATGTTTCATACTACATCTGAGAAATTGGTTAACGTATCTTCTACTAGTTTAGTTAGAGCCAAGAAGTTGTTGGAAGAGATTGTTAATGAACCAACTACTGGGGAAAGATCTTTGCCTATTTCAATTGAAGCTTTTAAACGTGCAACGAACCTTCTTGAGAATCTAGGCTTTGGGAATTTTTTACCTTATCTACCAAATCTCATGTTGCTTAGAATTTTCTGTGAACTGTTTAGAAAATAATTATATCTTTGTCTCTTTGACAAAGTAGGCTTAGAATTTATTATCTTTTTCTCTTGGATGGAGTAGGCTTGGAATTTATCTTTTTGTCTTTATTGATTGTTTTGTTTATAAGAATTGTTAAAGTTGTCATTAATATCTTGTATAAGAAGAATATATTTTTTGTTAGTATAATTTAATGATATTTATATAATTTTACTTTTTATATACAATGCTCGATATTTT
>JANZLC010000001.1:22030036-22067477 GCA_026413385.1 Erythroxylum gracilipes
ATAATAAATAATAATAATAATAATATTATTATTATTCAAATCAATAATAATAATAATAATAATAATAATAATAATAGTAATAATATTATTATTATTAACAATAATAATAGGTAATAATAATAATAATAATAACAATAATAATAATAATAATAATAACATAATTCAAAATTGTAAACTAAATATTTTAACAATTATAAAATAATTAATGAATTACATCTCTTATTCTTATTATACTACATGGGTATTTCCGTCATTAATACTATTTTCTGTTCTGTCCCTGACAACCAAACACATTTTTGTATTCAGGACGAAGACAATTATCTCTGTTCTGTCCACCGCAACCAAACATCTCACTGTCTCCAATTCTTATTCTGTCTCGTTCTATCCTGTTCTGTCTCGTCCCGTCCCTGTCTGTTGAAGACGCTTTGACACAATGTAACTTAGAGATTAGTGGGAAATTAAAAAAATTACTTGGATTTTAGAATATATCTGTTTACATACTGTCCGTCAAATATTATATTCTCACAATTAATCATAATCAAACTGCATCATAATTACAATTTCGAGCCAATTAAATTAGCAAAGAAAATGAAATGAAAAAAGAAGCTGCCAAGTGGCAAAACATAGACTTCAGATTGAGGAGTTGAGAAGACACGAGAAATACTGGACACAAAAATATCAACAGAACAACATACATAAGTATGAAATATGTTTATCAAATAAAACGTAATTGTATGTAAACGTATCAAATGTGTTTGACGATGCAGATGAAAGACGTTGATGTTGTTAGGTTAACAATAAATAAACCAAAGAACCGTTCGTTTCCTGGAGAGTCAATAATAGAGCTAACCCAGCTGTATTTTTCCAGTTTCTCGTGAGTTTGAACCAGCCCTGAAAGAAAGTGGTACTGCCTCTCATGTTATGTGGTGGTTGGACCAATTGCTCAACATGTTCAACTGGCGGTGCACGGTTTCCCCAACCACACACTTAAATTTGTATCAACTCAATTAGTTGTTTTCGTTGTGATATGATTTTATGCCTTTTTAACCATCATATTCACACAATTTCTTGTATTTTTTTATTTCCAAAAACTTTAAAATCAAAGTCAAAACTTATTTAATAAGTAAATGTATTGTCGATCAAGATGCTGAATCTGAGCTTGTCTAATTTTAATAGACTATCGTAAATTTATTATAATTTTAACTTGTAATTGCAATTCTATTCCACTGCTTCTGCTAACTTAACGAGTAAAAGGGTAAATGAAGTTTTATTTTCATTCGATAAGATTCACAAATATATAAACAAGAGAAAATATCACATATCCCATTCCTATACATCAAAGTTGTAAAAACAACCTATGGAGATATGTTAGTTAGACTAAGCATATTTTTAATTTTTAATTAGATTAAGTAATTTATTCAGGTTAAGAAATTTATGAATTATTGTGCATAGTGGCCTTAGAGACCAATTTTATACGGAATGAAGATTGTATATTGCATTCTTTTAACTTACCACATGACATTCCCCTGACCAGGGACTCTCACTCGGTCCCCGTACAGATACAGAAATCTCTGATGTCATGAGTGGCCGTACCCTAAACAGAGCGTAATTTGGTGGGTGTAATATTTTATTGTAATAAACAATTGTATGTCATTAATATCTGCAGCTCTTTTAATGCAAGACATGTGAATGCTTGACAAGTATCACCGATTGTAAATAAAAAGGCAGGATCCGGCCATTTGTAAGTTAAAAACTGCCCCAAGTACTGCATCAGCCTATTAGGCATTAGCTTACCACCTGCCCGAGTATTGCTGCATGTGCATGGTAACATTTCTTTAATCTCACACGTTTAAAGCTGTCCATCTTCGCTTCTGAGAATCTTCCTTTCCAGTTACCGGCACCGGTGCATAATTCGCCTATTTAGGACTGTTATGAACTGCTTATGTATTGACTTCTTTTCGATTTGCAGTGTGTTACGATGTCTCCCGAAGTGCATGTTGGGGTGGAAGCGGAAATGGCTGGATCGGGAAAGAGTAAGGAAGATTGGAAGATGAGAATCCAAGTTTGTGGGAAGAGAATGAAAGGGTTTCCAGGTATGCTATGGAGGACAAGTTGGCAAATTGGTAGAGACGATCCTCGAAGAATTGTGCATGCTGTGAAAGTCGGTGGAGCTTTGACATTAGTTTCCTTGTTATATTTGCTTGAGCCATTTTTTAAAGGGATTGGACAAAGTGCTATTTGGGCTGTTATGACTGTTGTTGTTGTGCTTGAGTTCACTGCCGGTAAGCTTCCTAGAGTGTTCATCGCCATTTTATGTTGAGATTTAAGTTTCAGTTCACAAACAAGAGGCACTTATTATGCCGGAACTCTTTGGCAGGGGCAACTTTGTGCAAGGGTCTTAATAGAGGACTGGGAACAGTTATGGCTGGATCATTGGCTTTTATCATAGAGTACATTGCAGAGGCAACTGGTCAGGTTTTTCGTGCAGTTTTTATTGGAGCTGCAGTTTTTGTGATAGGTTAGTTCTTAAAACTTTTCAAAACTAACCTGAAGAAACTCTGGGATTTTAGAATAACTAACTAAAATAAACTATTAGAATAAAAAGAGATAATGGAAGAGATAATTTTATTAATTAGTATATGTTTAGATCGACATGAAAGCTTAAATATATAGAGAATGAAATAATAAATTTAGCTAAAATTTAGATAAAGATTATATAAGCAAATTAAATTTAAAAGCTTAAATTCTAACTAGATAATAACTTTATTTTAATAGATAAAATTTTATCTTTTAACAAATATCTTATTTTTATTATTTTTTAAATTTTATTTTTAAACAAAGACTTCATTTTTAACTTTGAATCAATCTTTTCAACATTCTCCTTGATTCAAAGTTGCAGAAAATTCAAATTATATAGAGTAATCTTTTCAAATTTTTTATTTGTGAAGCATTTCTCTTTAATGATGCACTTTTTCATCATCTTACTATTATTGAGCACTTTTCTTAACTAATTCAAAAAATATTCTTTTTACTATATAATGCACTTTCTCGTCATTTTATTATTGTTGAGCGCTTCTTTTAACTAATTCAAAAAACAGCTTCATCTTCAGCTACTTCGACTAAATTTGCATTTTCTTCTTTTTTAAAAAAATTTGCAATTCTTTTACAGATGACCAAATCTTTTGCAGTTATAATATTGGAGATTTCTTTTGCTTCTTGCTTCTTCTTTTTCATGAGCCCTTATAATTGTTGAATTGCTGGCAGTCATGAACCTACTCAACATTTAATATAATTGTTGAATTGCTTAAACATTTGATTTCACAGGAGCTGCAGCAACATACACGAGATTCTTTCCTTATGTGAAGAAGAATTATGATTATGGGGTTGTCATATTTCTACTGACCTTCAATCTGATAACTGTTTCAAGTTATCGTGACACTGATGTGTTGAAGATCGCACTGCAACGATTCTACACTATTGCCATTGGTTGTGGTATCTGCCTGTTCATGAGTCTTCTAATCTTCCCAATTTGGTCGGGAGAAGACCTGCATCATTCCACTGTCCAAAAGCTTGAAGGCTTAGCTAATTCAATAGAAGGTATGCAAATTCATATTATAGAAACACATTTTGTTCGATTGTACCATGATGTATGCAAAATCAAAACTCTTCAAATGTTGCAGTTTGCGTCGATAAGTATTTCAGCGACGCCGACAAAGAAGATAACGAAAATGAACCATCTGAAGATCCAATCTATACAGGCTACAAGACTGTTTTGGACTCAAAATCACGAGACGAAGCTTTGGTAAGTTCATCACATATCTTTCTTCATGAATTTTCTTAAATTTCACAGTGTTCAATATGGTAAATATCACCCCATTCTTCTTATAGTATTACAACCACGCATATATTAGTAATCAAATCAAGATGTTTAGATCCTTAATTAATACTCTAAAATTCTCATCATATCAATACATTAACACATAATTATATAGTCAATTATGTTTATCTTCAAACATTAATTTCTACTCAAACCTATTACTTATAGGCTTTGCATGCAAGTTGGGAACCGAGACATTCTAGGCATTGCAGATATCCCTGGCAGCAATATGTGAAATTAGGAGCAGGACTTCGTCATTTTGGATACACTGTAGTGGCTCTTCATGGATGTTTAGAGACAGAAATCCAGGTGATTGATTGATTTGTGTCTTAAAATTGTGCTCCAATTCTTAATGTATATTGAGTTCACCATTCCATCATTCTCTGGCCAGACCCCAAAATCTTGTCGTGCCCTCTTCAAAGATCCATGCACTTCCCTTGCCCGTGAAGTGTCGAAAGTGCTAAGAGAACTAGCGAGCAGCATAAAGTGTCGCCGCCATTGCTCTCCTGAACTTCTTTCGGACCAACTCCATGAAGCCCTGCAAGACCTCAACACTGCCTTAAAATCACAACCAAGACTTTTCCTGGGCTCCAACAATAACCAATCCAACAAAAACATGCTAGCCCTGGCATCTGCGCATGCCTCCTCCAAGCACAAAAAGGATCACAACGTTTCGTTGTCAAGCTTTAAGACTGATAGTTCTGCGTTCCTTGATTGGAAGAGTAAAAGGAATGATGAGCAACGATCCAAGGAAAGCGAGAGAAAGTCGTTGAGGCCACAATTGAGCAAAATTGCCATGACAAGTCTAGAGTTTGCAGAGGCCCTTCCTTTTGCAGCTTTTGCATCTTTGCTGGTGGAGACAGTGGCAAGGCTCGACATTTTAATTGAGGAAGTTGAAGAATTAGCGAGAGTAGCTTGCTTCAAAGAGTATAGACATGGAGACGATGTTTCTATCAATTGCGAGACTCCAAAAATTAATATTGATCACAGCAACTTGCCTTCCCTAGTTGTGGAATGATTCTATGTATTAGAACTGTTTGATTCATATATAATATACATATATAGATTATATTATACCAAATTTGTTGGTGTCTTGGATTAGAAGTTTTCAGTGACATTAGCTTGAATATGTTGAGATTCGCTAAAAATAGTAATAGAAGACAATAAGTAAAAGTGCAGACAGATCATTACCAATCTACTATATTCACTACTAATCTTACCTCTTCCTTTTTTGGCTTTAAACATGAGACAATACGTTACATCTGTGTTTCATAAACAGTCAACTGATAAGCATCTACAAGAACAATGGTTTGCACAAGTAACGTAGGTTGTAATAGTTGTTGCATTCAAGTTCGTTATTGTAATTTGTTGCAATTACAATCGTATTTCCTCTAACTTGAAACCTTGTAACATATGGTGGTACCTTCTCTAGGTAGGCTTTTGCTGCCAAGGCCAATACTGTATAGAATGGCAAAATAAAGCAGATGAAAATGTTGCTCAATCAGCATACGAAGTTCATTAATCTGATGCGTTTAAATACAAGAAGATTGAACGGACATTTGAGAAAAAACAGCATAAATCTTAGTTAAAAAACTAACTTATTTGAACTAATAAAATCCCTTGATTTAAGGAACAATACAGAAATTTGAAAAACCAAAAGAAAAACAAATCAATAAAATTTGTTGCAGCTCCTCCACAAAATCAGCTAAGAAAGTCAATATCTCAACACTCCCTCTTGAGACTTTTCTTTGATGCTACAAGCTTGCTTCGTAAATCTTCAAACCTGTTATTGGGAAGTGCTTTGGTTAGAATATCAGCAATTTGCATTTTTGAAATACAATGCTGCAACTTAATCTCTTGATTCTTCTCTGCTTCTCTAATAGAATGAAACTTAACTTTAATGTGCTTAGTTTTGTCATGTTGAACAGGGTTATTTGCAATAGCAATAGCAAATTTGTTGTCGCACATGATCAAAGTAGGTTCAACTTGCTCTTCCCCTAAATCAGCCATTAATTTCCTAAGCCAAATGACTTGATTTGCTACAGTAGCAGCTAATATGTACTCAAACTCTGCAGTTGACTGAGCTACAACTTCTTGTTTTTTAGTGTTCCATGAAAAAGGACCAGAACCAAAAGAGAAGACATATCTTGAAGTACTTTTACAATCCTCTAAGCTTCCAGCCCAATCACTATCAACATATCCCTGCAATCTTTCCTTAGTTTTTGTCTCAAACAAAACACCAAAGTCATTTGTACCTTTAACATAGCACAATACGCTTCTAGCAGCATTAAGGTGAGCATGACTTGATGAATGCATAAATCCTAATAAAAGACTAGTTAAAAACATACGATCAGGTCATGTAGCCGTTAAATAAAGTAAGCTACCAATCAAACTTCTGTAAACAGTAGAGTCCACCCTATCTTCTCCATCATCTAAAGTTAATTTTTCATTATGGACTAGTGGAGTTGCAACAAATTTACCTTGGTCCAGCTGAAATTTCTTGAGGATATCCCAAGCATATTTTCTTTGAGTAAGAAAACTACCTTTTTCCATTTGATAAACCTCCATCCCTAAAAAATATGTCATTAGCCCCAAATCTGACATCTCAAACTCTTGCTATATTTCTTTCTTGAAAATTTTCAAATGGTAAAAATTACTCCCTGTTAATAACATGTCATCCACATACTCGGAGAAAATCAAATTTTCACCATCTTCAAATTTTTTAACATACAAAGTTGCTTCATTATCACTTCGACAAAATCCTTGTTGGATTAGGTGAGAGTCAATCCTAGCATACCAGACTTTAGGGCTTGGTTCAACCCGTATAATGCCTTTTTTTAACTTTTACACTTTCTTTTCTTGGCCTGCAACTTCAAAACCTTGGAGCTGGTGCACATAAATCTCCTCCTCAAGAATTCCATTTAGAAAGGCGGACTTGACATCTAAATGAAATACACTCCAACCATTTTTTGCAGTAAAAGCAAGTAACATTCTGATAGTGTCATGTCTTGCTACCGATGCAAATGTATCGCCATAGTCTACTCAAGCCATTTGTGCATATCCCTTAACCACCAGTCTCGCCTTGTGTTTCAAAATAAAATTATCTGTGTGTCACTTCCTTACCGTAAGGTACATACCGAGACGCCCTGAGAATATTCCAATACATAACATATGATAATAGCGTGCTACGATTAATCACAACATTCATTTTATATGGCATCATATATCTTATTCTCTTATGAGGGTCATTAAGAAATTCACAATTTTTAAAACCCAAAATTTTCTCATTTTATTTTATAAAAACCGAAGGTCTACAATGTGTCTTTCAACATTTCTTACATGTACATCATCAAAGCCTAATACAAAAGTGCTACATGAAAGAGAAAATACACTAAATTTATCTAATCTGTCCAAAACCCAGCTGACTGACCTTTGAGCCACGACTTCTCTTCCCGAATCATAAGTCTATACTGCTGGTAGCATCTCTCAGTAGCTAGAGTCATCTCTCGGTCCTGAAAAGACAACGTTGTAATTTTGGTCAGTTTTGCAAACTCAATGAGGTAACCATCATCGATGGTTCATTCAATTCATGCATCACATCAATATATGTAACAATTTATTCACATATTTGCATAATTAATCACATATCACATTCTCACTTAAGAATGGATAATTTTGCATTTCAATCAATCAAGCCTACTTATTAAAATGCATATGAAATGCTCATATGACTCTTTTCAAATTTTTCGTTGTTGTGACCGAGTGCCTAAACTGTCACGTATCTGTTGTGGATATCGGGCTCATTGATAAATGTCCCATGGAGATACCGGGCTCATTTTACATAGTGAACCTTGGGCTCTTATACACTTTCTGAGCTTTCAGCTCTTTTTCACAAATTTGAGCATTAAGCTCTTTTTTGTTGGCTACTTCGGTCATAATTCTCATTATCTGATCACGCATTCATGTATGAAATCCATCTCTCGTAATCAATCGTATCATGAAACATTTAGTTCGTTACATTTACATATAAGTAGCACTTCAATATCTTATTCACATATCACAATCATCGAACCTTCATTGTCCAGAATCAACACAATCAAATCACATTCATTCAATAATTCAAACATAATAAAATCAAATAATTAATTGAGTGAGACCGTCTAGGTTACTCACAAGTCGCTCCCGAAGCTAATGCCTGGAAGTTCAACGTCTAGAGGTTGACGTTCCAGTTGCTTCTCTATAACAAGCATTATGCACATATCACAATTTGCACAATTATAAGTGTTTAAAAATGCACATGTATATGAAATATGCACAATGCATGTTCATGACAATCCCGAATATTTTTCCATTATCCTCATCACATAATCGATCCTTTTTCAAAACTCACCTGAGTATAATTTATACTTAGGTTTATAACTAACTAAAACCTTTAAAATCACAATTTATAACTTATTGAATCACTTTCAGATTGTTCCAAAACTAAATTTCAGGTCTACTGTTCTTGTACTGAAATAGTACCTTATATATAATTTCCATCTAGCAATTAAAAGTCTTAGGGACTGTATCAAAATTCAACTTCTTCATGTAATTTGTAGCCCTATGTCTCTAGTTTACTCCAAAATAAAAATCATCTTATTTAGATGTCTAGAGAAGAAGTTATGGTCAAAGGAAACACGATTGTTCAGTTTGCAATTTCTCTCGGGTGTTTAGACCAAAAATCCATAGATCCACATTTCCATCTTTTATTCACAGTTACATGAAAAATGTCTATTTTTTTCTCTTATTCATGTCATGACAATAAATCTTCATTTTTGTTTCATAAAATAACAACTCTAAAGGATTAACAAGATACTCACTTGATAAAACTCCAAAATCTTCAAAAACTCCAAGAAACCCTAACTCTCATGCACCCGCATACATCATCTTGAAGGTGGTTTAGGTTAGGTTTTTCTTGAGGTAAACAGGAATAGATAACGAAGTTGGGGTAGAAAAAGGTAGATGAAAGCAAGATATAACTCTAGTGAAGGTTTTGGTGAATCAAAAGTCTATGAAGGAAAAAAGCTTACAGAAGATAGTTTTGAAGAAAAGATTAAGTCCAGAAGTAAATTAGTCTTTCAAGTATATAAAGAAACGTGAAATGGGTCTGGTAAATTAAGAAGATTATTGATTTTGATAAAATTCAAATAATAATAATAATGATGGAAGTGTGTGAACTATTTTGATGAATTTGTTAAGTGTGCAGATAAATACACGTGGCACAATTCATCAAATCAAGACGATACTTAAGTGAAAGCTGAATAAGATGAAGCGTTTAAGATGGATCAGACGAATTGGTTAAGGCGCAGATCGATCAGACAGAGTGACTAAGTCATAGACGGATCAAACGATGTGGCCTAAGTTTGAGATGATCAGAGACTAAGTCTGAGATGATTAGATGAAGCAGACTAAGTCTGAGATGATCAGACGAAGTAAGCTAAGTCTGACGTGACTAGACGCAGTGAGATGATCAGACAAAGTAGACACACCTAAGCAAGACAATGAAATCAGACAGAGTAGACGCATCTAAGCAAATAGACACATCTAAGCAAAGTAATGTAATCGAATAGAGTAGACGCATCTAACAATGAAATATAATCGGACGGAGTGGACACATCTAAGCAAATAGACACATCTAAGCAGAGCAATGTAATTGGACGGAGTAGACGCATCTAAGCAATTAGACGTATCTAAGTAGAGTAATGTAATCAGACGGAGTAGACGTATCTAAGCAAAGCAATGCAATCGAACGAAGTAGACGCATCTAAGCAAGATAGACGAAGTACAAGCGTCCAAGTAAGACACAGACGAAGTATAAGGGTCCAAGCAAGACGCAGATGAAGTACATGCGTCTAAGCAAGACGTAGACGAAGTCCACGCGTCCAAGCAAGACTCAGACGAAGTAATAGAAGAATGTACTAGAACGTCAGTTAGTTGGGGTTGAACTCAACTAATAACAGACGCCGAAAGATTTTAAGGATTCATCTCTCAGACGATTTAACACAATTCAACTTTACTCCATATATCTCTAACAGTTTCAATATCATCATCTCTCAAATTCTAAAGTAATCTCCGAAGTTTTCAAAGTTATTTTAAACAATTTTCCAATATCATTTGATTCCAATTTCTTTTTTTCCTTACATCAATTTACTTGCCAATTTAGCATTTTTCCTAGTCCAATAAAAATCAACACTTTTGGAAATTATTCCTAAAATTCACCAGAGTTCAAAATTTACAATTACACTCACCAATTAAATTTTTGATATAACAATTTCACAAATTCTTAATAGTATCACATCAGAATTCAATTATACCTGGAATTATCCATGAATGCATATACAATTATTTTCATGTGCAAAAGTTCACTATTCACGCGTATGCGTATATCATATAATGCATGAGTATGCAATGCATTTCTAATCTCGCAATACTCTTTCATATTTACTATTTTAACCTCCTTGCAGGTAATGGCATGTTACAATTTGGGTTTAATTTAGTTCTATAAACTCATTTAACTCCAATAACATTCTTACCTTTCGGCTTAGTGGTGAGCTCCCAAGTTTGATTCTTCTCAATTATTGCAATTTCTTCATTCATTGCATTTTGCCATATTTCACATTTGGAAGCTTCAAAAAAATCAATTGGATCTGAAACAACCATATTGCACCTCTCGTATATTTCTGAAAGAGTTTTTGTCTTCAAAACTAGAGAATCTGGTTCTTAGTCAAAATTTTCACCATTATTCGCAGCGGACACATTTTGTTCTTTCTCGGAGATAGGAACTTGAGGGGGAAAATCAGATTTCTTCTCAACTAAACCCTTCTCCCAATTCCAAAAAGCACATTCATCCACCTCAACATCTCTGCAAACTATAATATCTTTTTTTGCATATTATAGACACGATATCCCTTAGATTAGGTTGTATAGCCTAAGAAAATACCCAAATCTGCCTTCCCATCCAATTTGCTTCTTTTTGTAGCTAGCACATGAACATAGCACACTAAACCGAAAACTCTCAGGGGTTTACGGATGGTTTTGAGTCGAACCAAGCTTCATAAGGTGTCATACCTTCCACAGACCTTGTTGTGAGTTTGTTTAGAAGATATACGGATGTATTCACAGCTTCAGCCCATAAATTTTTAGGCAAATTCTTCTCAATCAACAAGCATCTGGCCATCTCCATGACAGTTTTATTTTTCCTCTCCGAGACACCATTTTGTTGTGGTGAGTAAGGTGTTATCAATTGATGATTGATACCAACAACCTCAAAAAAATTTGAAATTCACCATAGTTGTATTCCATGCCATTGTCCGATCTCAAAATCTTGATATTGCAGCTACTTTGATTTTCTACAAAAGTTTTGAATTTCTTGAAAATGGAGAAAACATTAGATTTTTTATTCATGAAATACACCCAAATCATTTGTGTGAGATCATTAATGAATAAGATAAAATATTTGCTTCCATTAAGAGATGGAACGCTCATTGGACCACATACGTCAATATGGACTAACTCTAGTTTGGTGGTTGCTCTCCAAGTTTTCTTGCAAGAAAAGGCCTTTTTGTGCATCTTACCCTTTTGACAACACTCACAAACATCTTACTGAAAGTTTAGACATACCCAACACCATATTATTATCTTCCATAAACTTTAAAGATTTCTGATTATAATGGCCAAACGTTCTATGCTATGATAAAGTTTCATCAGTTTTAATTCTATAAGCATGTTGTTTGGCCATTTTAAAATCCAATGGAAAACTATCATCTACCATTCCCACATTTGCAACCTCACATCCATGAGGATCAAAAATAGTGCACATTGCACCTTCAAAATGCCAAACATAACCTTCCTTCAACAATTTAGCCACACTTAACAAATTTTGATCAAGTCATGGAGCATGAAGAACCCCAGAAATAAACTTAGTACCTTATTTGGTGTTAATAGTGATAGCACCTTTTCCCTCAACTTGCAAACGATCTCCATTTACTAATTTGACAGTAGTTTTGTAAGCTTTGTCAAGTGAGGTGAACACTGCAACATCGCCAGACATGTGACTGGTACAATCACTATCAACAAACCAAACATTGAATTGAGGAGATGGAGAGGTGGTAGTAACCACGAACAAATGTTCTTCTGGTTCATCTTCAATACGATGCGCCTGCTCTTTGGGTTTCTATTCTGAATGAGCCGTCTTCAATCTATAGTACCTTTCAATATGCCCATATTGTTTGCAATATCTACATTGGTATTGAGGCTTACCTTGGTACCATCAATCTTTTTCGAGGTGGTTGGTTCTTTTACAGGTTCCACGAGGTGGGAACTTGCCATTTTTGTGAGGCTCTTTTGAACTTTCTGCCGAAGCCTTGCCTTTGTTTTGCTTATTACCATTGGATCTCTTACCACCATTATCATCATTTTTCTTGTTTCTGTGCTGCACCAAAAATGCTCCTTCTGTGTTTTCCTCTAGCCTCATAGAGGTCCGTTGTTCTTGTGCATGCAACTTACTGGTAAGTTCGGCAATTGATAAGGCTTTCAAGTCACAAGGCTCCTTAATTACTAACATCTTGGACTCGAATATGATAGGTAAGCATATTAACATTTTCTCTACCACCTTAGAGTCTCTGAAATCTTCACCATACAATCGAATTTGATTCACAAGCTGCATGGGCTTTGATGAGTACTCCTTTACGGTCTCCTCATCCTTCATTTTAAGCATTTTAAACTCTCTTTTGAGAGTTAACAATCTCACAGATTTTACCTTCTCATTACCTTCAAATTCTTCTTTCAATTTGTCCCAAGCTTCTTTTGCAGTCTCACAAGTCATAATTCTTGCAAAGATGACATCAGATACAACTGCATGAATGGAAGTAAGATTTTTGGGCATCTTGGCTACCTCTTCACTATGATGTTTTATTTGAGTCAAAGTTGGATTTGGCCCCCAATGAAGGAGGATCTAAACCAGTTTCTGTTGCTTCCCATAAATCATAGGCTTTCAGACAGGCTTTCATTTTAATTACCCAGAATTGGTAATTTTCTCCAGTGAAAATAGGAGGATTAGGAGCAGAAAAATGGGTTGATGCCATTAAAAAATAGCTCAGGTATTTTAACTCTCAAATCTCACAAGTGTTCAAGAAAACTCTCCAAGTATTTAAACTCTCACACTCAAAAAATTTGTAAAAAAACTCACAGCCCCTTAAGAAGAAGGCTCTGGTACCATTTGTAAAGAATGGCAAAATAAAGTAGACAAAAATGCTGCTCAATCAGCATACGAAGTTCATTAATCTGATACGTTTAAATACAAGAAGATTGAACTGATATTTGAGAAAAAACAGCATAAATCTTAGCTAAAAAACTAACAACTTATTTGAACTAATAAAATCCCTTGATTTAAGGAACAATACAGAAATTTGAAAAAAAAAACACAAATCAATAAAATCTGTGCAGCTCCTCCACAAAATCAGCTAAGAAAGTCTCAATATCTCAACAAATACAAATGTTACAGGTCATTTGTGGTGGGGGCAACGGGACAAGTGCAGAAGGATAAGATAAATCTCTAAGGGGTTGTTTATGAATGATTGGTCATATGTAGATGGCTTGTTGTATCTCCAATTCTCTGCACTATGGATGGACGAGAAACCCACAGACACACAGTATATTTGGATGGAACTTAGGCAGAAGAAACAATATCGAAAAGCAGCAACCTAAGTACCATGAAGTTGATCTTCCCTTCTCTCCTTCTCTTGTAGACACGACATTCTTAAGGGGTACTCTCTTGTTTCATTTTCTAAACACCATGTTTTTGTCTTCTTCATTACCTAGGAATAGGATAAGAAAGCTTTGTCTGTTGAAACTATAAACAAAAACCAAATTGCTTCAGGGCCTAACTTGATTACTAGTTCACCTAAAATTCACATAGATTCGTGCAGGTAAAGAGCTCAAGTGCTGCTACAAAGCCACCATAGATGGGTTTAGTGCAGCGAACTTCCATAATTGTAGCGACTTCAAGGGACCATGCGTGATTATAGGCTATACAGACAAGTCCTTCAAGTTTGGAGCCTTTAACCCTGAAGGCTACAGAAGCACAGACGATTACTATGACACGTTTGATGCATTTCTTTTCTATTGGGAAAGTGACGAGAAAACTGACGCCATCATCTTACCCAAGGTTGGTGGCAGTGGTGCAGCTCTTTTCGATTATGCTCGGGGCGGGCCTCAGTTTGGGGCTGATGGGCTCCTCATTGGTCCTCCACTAGCACCTGTCATGGGCGGGTTTGCTGGGCCAGATACCAATTCGGGTATTGGTAACCTGAGGCAAGCCAAGTCTAGATTAGGACTGTCATATGCTAAGAGGGAGGATGGTAAAGAGTCCATATTTGGAGATGAATCTAGGGCCACTGTCCAAGAAGTCTTAGTTTTCTGTAGCCCTAAAATTGCTAGTTTATACTAAGGTGTATGATGACCACCACCTTATAGTTGTACTTATAGATGCATTATTTTAGACCTTAGATGGATGTATGTATGAAAATATGAACGCTTCACTTGAAAAAAAAAGGACGGTTCTTTGATGGGCTTTCTGCTGGTATAAATTACTTTGATTTTACACTAAACTACATTACTTTGTAAGAAAAAAGAGAATGAAAAGAGAAAAGGAAGAAGATGCTGAAAATAGCTAATTGCTCATAAATGCACTTGTTTATTCCATGGTGCACTTCCTTTTTCTGTTTCAAACTTTCCCTGGTGGGGAATATGGTGAAAAGATTTTTTTTTTTCTGAATTAACAAATGATGTGTTCATCACTTTTATTGAAGCAAAGACGCCGGCCTTAACCACAAAGCTATGTAAGGAAGGTAGGTAGGTCGCTTTGATGAAGGAATAGGGGGTGGCAGAATCTATTCTTGGATAATGTCAGTTGGGGTGGCATGAAAAGGGCCTGTATGGTTAATAAGCTTTTAAGGAAAGTGTTGTTAAGGTGAGATTAATAAGTCTTTTCTTAAGAGTCTGCAGAAGAATGGAACACATTGTCATGAATTTGTGTCATCTGATAATATACCCAAATAATCATTAGAGAACAGTGGAAATTTCCAAATAATTTATCCATTGCTCGCGACTTACAGTCAAATGAGATTTTGAAAGCCTTCATGCAAAGGAAAGGACTGAAGATCAAAAATGGTTCATAACATACGGTTCTTGAATCTCTTGTGCTTGCGGATTTTGGTGGGTTACTCAGCAGATGCGATAATTACGGACAATACGAGCCTGATTGCATGCAACCGCAATTACAAAATCGCGGTAATGATAATCCGGATAAATGACTCATATACACTCATGAAGAGTATTATGTTCAATGTTCTTGAAATAACTACCAAGGATAGTTAAATTTATTAGTTGTATATGAAACCCACAATGAAAGAAACGTTGAAGAAGATATACATCTGCGTGTATTTGATGCTTCTAATTCTTTCATCAAGTTTACACACATAAAGAAGATCTTTGCAGTAAAATTGGTAACAAAAGTTCTTTAATTGGTAAAACTACCACAAGAATCCAAGTATGTCTTCTTTGTTTTATATGCATATGAAATTATCTTGATTAACATAATCTACATGATATAAGAATCTGTGGTAAACTTTGTCTATTGATTATGTGTGCATAAATATATGAATTTGTTATCAAGTTTTGCACTGATATTAGAAGTTATCTTCTTCGGTTGTCTTCTTGTAAAATACAAGATTTGTATTTGTTTTGTTTTTTTTGTTCCTCTCGGTACTTCTCTCTCTAAAATAAAAATCATTGTTATTAGAAGTTATCTTCTTCAGTTCTCTTCTTGTAATATACAGAGATTTGTGTTTGTTTTGTTTTGTTTTTTCCTCTTGGTACTTCTCTCTCTAAAATAATTTTTTTTAACATTCAACAATATCAAAAACACACTCTGCTATTTACGAACCAATGTGGGTTACATGTTTTTGTAACCAAGAGAAGAAGTAACGAGAGAAGGACAGAACAAAAGAAGAAAGAAGAAGTAATGAAAAAAAAACTAGCAACAACACTGACTCTTCTTCCTTCTCAAGAACCCAAAGGGACGTGACCTTTCACAAGAGTTGCAGCCTTTCTCAAAAGTTGCATTGAGAAAAATGGCTACTATTTTTTGTCTTATTATACTTAATGTAACTTTTGAGTTTCATAAGCAGCGGTCCATCTGCCACGATTTTATATATATATATATAAGATAAAGGACTTAACAAATAGTTTTTTATATATGTTTTAAATTAAATGTAACATAAAGAATTAGATATAAGTTTTTAATTTACACAAACTAATTAAGTTAGTTAAATTAGTTTCTAATTAATATAAAATATTAGAAATTAGTTTTTTAATACAAGTAAACTAATTTCTTTAGTTAAAATAAAATTAGAAATAAGTTTATAATTTTATTTGAATTATTCATATTTGAATATGATTAGATTAGAAATAAGTTTCTAATTGATTAGAAATTAATATCATAATTTGAACAGTTTAATAAATTGCTAATAGAATAAATTATTTTCATAATATGAGCATGAGTTCGCTATGTGTTAAACAAAATAATTTGTTATTTTATGTACTCTTCTGATTCTTGAAAATTAGTTTTTCCAAGAAGATGTCTATTATTAAGCGGACGTCTAAGCTTATTTGATATGAGGCACAAAAGAAATGTATTGACAGTATGTATGTAAAATTAGTCAACATGCGTTTAATGCCGGGAGACAGTCTAATACATGTTATTTCAGTTAATAACATGATGCAAGAATTATGTTTTGAGGTTGTTGAGCTTATAAAGATATTAAAGTAAAGTACATAACTTTGCTTGCAACATTACTTCAACCTCAAGGCAAACTGTTACAGATGCTCTGGAATAATATGCATAACAAGAAGACTTATAGTTTATTAGTGATGACATTTATTAAAGAAATGCGTAGAAGGGAGTTGATTAGGATATTGTATCCTATAGGTCTTCCAATGAAAATAGTAAGAGTTATTATACATCGAGCTTCACGAACTGTGTCACGTGAACTCGTGAACTCATTTTCGCGTAGGGTCTATTACCTATAGACTATTAGTAGGTTGTAGCGCATTTAAGGCAATATGTTTGTTTATAAGAACAAAGTCTTGTTTTTTTATGTAATATGTTTACATATATATCATATAGGAATTCGTCTAGAGTAAAGTAATTAGGATTTGATTGTTGTATGAATGATGATTGAACACATTGGTAGACTTTTGATTTCATAAGCAATTGTGATTGAATTATTTATTCTATAAACGATTAATATGACATTAATGTGTATATATATTTCTTTCTTACTATAGAAACTTAATGTTTCAAACAAAAAGAAAAATGGTTATTGCTTCAAAGAATATTGTTGATGAACTCAATAGGGGTGAGAAACTCAATGGCGATAATTATGAAATATGGAATATGAAATTCTAATATGTGTTGGAGGAGCAAGAGGCTTTTGAACCATTAAACCTAACCATAGAAGTTCCTGAGGAGGGCAATACGACCCAGTATAAGAGGGACCATGAAGCATATAAATTATGGAAAAAGAAGAACTCTTTAGCTCGCATCACGTTGCCGAGTAGCATGGATAATGATATCATATGAGAGTTCCGTAAATTCGAAACTGCAAAGGACATGTGGTCCGCTTTGGCTGCTTATTTTGGGGGTGCTTTAGTGACTAAAGTGAGGTCACTTATAATTAAGTTTGATACTTATAAGAAGCGCCTAGATGATACAATGCAAAAGCATCTGAGGCAGACATCTAACATGGTAAGTGAGTTACGTGACGTTGGTCATGAGCTTTTTGATGAACAACAAGTGCAAGCTGTGATTCATTCACTGCCTCAGAGTTGGGAGCATATGAACATGCATCTAACTCATAATGAGAACATCAAGACAATGGAAGATGCTACGAGGCATCTCATCTTAGAGGAGTAGCGTCTTAAAGCCTTAAAGATGTCTTCTAAGGCATATGCAGATAGTTCTAGATTACATGGAGCTATGAACAAGAAATGCAAGCATCATAGTGGACCTAAGTCGAAGAATAATAAGAGATTCAACCACTCTCCTCAGGAATCCAAGAAAGCAAAATGGAACCAATGTGGAAAGGGAAAATGTCCATTCAAGAAGAAGAACATGAAACATGTGAAGTGCTATAATTGTGGTAATAAGGGCCACTTTGCTCGAGTTTGAACTGAGCCCAAGAAGGTACAGCTTTATAGTACAGACATTTGTTCTGTGAATGTTTTTGTTTTATTTTTCTAACTGAATCACATCCTTTGTGGATTGCAGACTCAGGAGCAACCAACTATGTAGCAAAGGATAAAGATGCCTTTGTTGAGTTTCGTAAACTCTCACATGACAGTCAATGGCTTTATGTAGGTGACAATTCCAGAATTGTTGTACAAGGAATTGACACATGTAGGAATCTCTTATCTGTGTTGATGTTGGTTAGACTTGGTTTTAATATAAATTTCCATAGCGGTGGAATGGATTTATATCTTGGATCTATTAATTATGGTCATGGTTTTTTATTGGATGGTTTTATTATACCGGATGTGTTAAAGGAAAATAATAATATTAGTTATTCATTATTTACATCTAGTAATTCCAATAATGTTGCAACTTTGTGGCATGCTAGACTATGTCATATTGGTCAAAATCGAATCAATTGATTAGCTAAAGAAGAACTTTTAGATAATCTAAATCAAGTAGATCTACCTACATGTGAGCATTATTTAGCTGGTAAAATGGCAAGAAAGCCATTTGGAAAAGGAACACGAGGTTTATATCCATTGCAATTAATTCATTCTGACATTTGTGGTCCAATGAATATAAGGGCTAGACGTGGGGCAGTTTATTTCATCACCTTCATAGATGATTATACTCGGTATGGTCATGTTTATTTGATTTCTTATAAATCGAAAGCATTCGATTGTTTCATAAAATACAGGAACTTAGTTGAGAATCAATTAGATAAGAAAATAAAAGCATTACGAACTGTTCGTAGACAAGAATACTTGTTAGAAAAGTTCAAGGCTTTATGTGATGAGAAAGGAATAGAAAGGCAATTAACAATTCCTAGAATCCCACAACAAAATGGCATCATTGAAAGATGAAATAAGACGCTATAAGAAATGATTAGGTCCATGATGGCCCAAGAAAATTTACCAATTACTTTTTGGGGGTGATATGTTACTAGCAGCCACCTATGTACTTAATCGTATGCCCACTAAATCAGTTACTAGCACACCATATGAGTTGTGGACTAGTAAGAGACCTAATGTGTCAAGTCTTAGACCTTGGGGGTGTGTAGCCTATATTTATGATCTCTCTCATAAACATGAGAAATTAGGTTTAAGAGGGAGAAAAAGTATTTTTATTAGATACTCAGAACACTTAAAAGGATACATGTTCATTGGTAAACAAGGTAATGGAGGTGTAACTAAATTTGAATCACAAGATGTAACATTTTTAGAGAATGATTTTCCCAAGCAAGGTGAAATAGGTAAAGACCTATTATTATATAAGTTGCTAGATTATAATGATTTTGTTATGAAGAATCAAGATGAGGAACTTCAACTAAGTGAGAGCAATTTCACAGAAAGGTTCTCTATGATGATTGATCCGAGTGGGAGCAATCAGAATAACTCGGATCAATCATCATAATAATGACTTTGTTTATGACGAACCTCGTTTAAGACGAAGTAATCGAGGAATAATTCCCCGACATCGTTTTGAGATTGAAGGAGAAATTAATATGATTGTGGTGTAAGAGGAAGAAGAGCCAAGGAATGTAAATGAGGCTCTTACTGACCTTGCTAAAGAAGAATGGATGAAAGAAATAAAAGAAGAAATGACTTCTTGAAGCTCAAATCAAGTATGAGACTTGGTTGACCTCCCTGAAGGGCGTAAAGTAATTGAGAATAAGTGAGTTCCCAAAGTAAAGAGAAAAGCTAATGGCAATATCAAAAGATATAAGGCACGCCTTGTAGCAAAAGGATATATACAATAGGAGGGAATTTTTAAATTTTTCACCTGTTATAAAGTTTGCTTCAATTCGTCTTATTCTGGCTATAGTAGCTAGGATGGATCTTGAATTACATCAAATGGATGTAAAAACTGCTTTTCTTAATGGAGAATTAGATGACGAAATCTATATGAAACAACCTGAAGGTTTCACCAAGACAGGTCAAGAAAATAAGGTATGTCGGTTATTAAAATCAATTTATGGCCTGAAGCAGTCTTCAAGACAATGGTACATTCGTTTTCATAATGTAATCATTTCGTATGATTTTCAAATGATCGATGAAGACCATTGTATGTATGCTAAGAGATCCAAAGACAAATTCATCATTTTATCTTTATACGTGAATGATATATTGATTGCTTGTAATGACTGTATGTTTCTTACGCAAATCAAAGAATGGTTATCATCTAAATTTGAAATGAAAGACACGGGTGAAGTGACATACATTCTTAGAGTCAAGATTTCAAGAGATTGTTCGAAGAGATTGTTATCACTGTCACAAGCGATGTATATTCAAAGAATTCTTGAACGATTTTGTATGCAAGATTCCAAACCAATTGATAATCCTATTGCTAAAAATGAAGGCCTTAATAAGAGAAATTGTCGGTCAAAGCCACAAGAACGAGAACAAATGAAGAATTTTCCCTACTTTAGTGTAGTTGGAAGCCTTATGTACGCAATGATGTGTGCAAAATCAAATATTTGTTACGTTGTTGAGATGGTGAGCAGATATCAATCAAATCTAGGCCAAGCAGATTGGAAAGCAGTAAAGAGCATATTGGGTATCTAAAGGGAAATGTGGACTATGCATTATGTTATCAAGGCAATGATCTACGTATACAATGTAGCATCCGAGCTCTCTGGGCCCGCGATGCTAGGTACTGTGACCTGTGGAGTGATAGTGGTAGAGGCCGGGCTCTACATACAAGGGTATATAGATGCAGACTGGGGAGGAGATTTAGATGAAAGAAAATCTACCTCAGGATATGTATTTTTACTAAACCATGGAACAATATCATGGAAAAGTAAGAAACAATCTTGCATTACATTATCCACAATGGAAGCTGAATTTATAGCATTCTCAATTGCAGTATAAGCGGCTATGTGGCTTCATCGATTCTTAGTGCATTTGGGAGTCATTAAAAGCGAAATTAATCTAGTGACCATCAACTGTGATAGAATGCACCAAGTATAATTATGTGAAAGATATAGTTGCACGAGGAGAAGTAAACATGAGATATATATCTATGCAAGATATGATAGCAGACCCAATGACAAAGCCAATTTCTAAAGATGTATACATTAGGCATGTAAAGTCACTAAGACTATGTAGATGTTGAAATGTACTGATAAATATTTCTTTATATATGTTCAGTTATTATAATGTCATTTTTTTGAATATAATGTATGATGAAGATTATAAATTGTGTATCATGTGATTCATGAATATATGTATTTTTTCATAAATATATTTTGGGATGAGTCACATTATATGAGACAGATTATAGATTGGCCCTTTTATACGGGAAATCACCTCTAGTGTGTATGCTCGCTAGAGATGAGTCATCACTAGAGATGAGGCATGTTTAAAGTTTATTATCTAGGTGATAATTGAGAGTGAGAAACTTAAACCCTAAATGCCGCAAGAAAATTGGTTCAAAGTGATTTATTAGTCACTATATCTGTCTTACGTTGCCAGATGTAAGTTATGAACAATTTTTTTGAGTAGATAAGTGAACTCAAGTTAAACATTGAGTATGTTTGAACTATCATCTATACGGTATTTCTTGAATGAAAGATATTCAAGTTTAATGAAGTGGGTAAATACAGTAGCACATGACTCGTGCTATGTGTGCACAACTGACTACAAAAGGGATTAATACAACTGACCACAAAAGGGATTAATGTAAGTCTCCAGATCTTATCTTACGTTGTGTGAGACCCTTGAGGTTAAGAATAACCTCATCATATACCCTTATAACTCTTGTTTTATTCTTAAGAATTGAATTTAAGGTTTTCTACTTTAGGTTATTGCCAAAAGATCACGCAAGATGCGATCCTATGAAATAATTCTATGAAAGTAAATTTAATTTAATTTAAAAGAGAATTGAGAACAGAGGAAGATCATTTATTTTTTGAGATCAATGACTCGCATGAAAAGTATTCAAAGATGGTCATCATATCTTTAGTAGAGAACTTGAATACAGTCATGATATAAGAAACTAAATGAGATCAAAGAAAAGTGCAAATGCTTGATATGACCTAAAGTATAGCATACAATGTCTATTCAAGGACTCATAAGTCCTAGCATCAATTTGTTAATCGAAATGTCATATACTCCTAACAGATATATGAAAATGTGCTTCTGTCGTATGCTGGTCACACCGATTTTTGAATAATTGTAGAGTTTATTTTTTAATAAGATTAAACTCATCATGTGTGAGTGGGAGATAATGACTCATATACGGTATTATGGTCAATGTTCTTGAAATAACTACCAAAGGTAGTTAAGTTTATTGGTTATATATGAAACCCGTAATGAACGTAACGTTGAAGAAGATATACATCTCTGTGTATTTGATGCTTTTGATTCTTTCATTAAGTTTACACACAAAAAGAAGATCTCTGTAGTAAAACTGGGTAGAACTACGACAAGAATCCAAGTAAGTGATTCTTTGTTTTATATGCACATAAAATAATCCTGATTAACATAATTTACGAGATGATGTTTTATATTATATAATGACTAACACGGATTGTAACTGCAACTTAAAATCCTATTGGGTTACTTGCGTAAGTGTTTGAAGTGATGGAGTGAATATATTTGTACTGTTTCAGACATATGATCACTTGCATCTAAGTTCAGATTTATGGAAAAGTAACATGTACTATTTATAAGGCCATAATAGCAAAAGAAAGTTCATGAAATTGAAGATAACCAAATCCACTCCTGGTGCAATGTCTAAAAAGTGATGACAACCAGGAGGAGTACATTATAACATCATAAACAAGGAGGATTACATTTAGCTACTATACCACCCCAATGCAATAGACTCTTAGCTCCACTTAGTCTTTAACATAGCAGTTTAACACCTATTTCCCCATCCAAGAACAAACGTTAAAAAGTGTTGTCTTGGGGAACCCTCTCTCTTATGATACTCCATACTCAAGGTAGATTATTATATCCTGATTATCATATTGTCTTCCTGCAACCAAAGACCACCATAATATTCCCCTAAACCTCCATCTCCACTTGCTTGTCTGCATATTGGAGCTTGATCACAAGTTTCAGACCCTGCATCGCAAAAAAAAAAAGAGCCACTATGATCTCTCCTTTCTTTTCTTAAAATTGTTTTGCGCATCTTACTGAACTGGTCGGATCATAACCTTTGTAAGCCATGTCCTCATTTCCATAAAATCCCATGTTTCCGTGTCCCGAGTAGGGTGATATGTAGCCAATCTGACTAAGATCATCTGTAGGTTCGGTGAAATTCGAGTATCCTGAACTTGAAGAGAACTCTGTTGTGTGCTCATATGGCAGCCATTGGTTCACTGAGCCTTGGTATTCATACTGAGGAAAATGTTCAGATACCGAATCATGTACTTGAGTGTAATCCTACATTCGACCATAATGGCAATCATGTTAGAAGAAACATGTATGTCGTAACCATCAAGTTCTAAAGTACCTTCTTAGTCATTCTATACCTTGGAGGAATCGAGAATCAAATCCGAAGAGACCCAAAAGTTTGAAGGATTGCTCCCCAGTGAAGCAGGTTCGAGCTCCGCCATTGGTGCATCTTGATAAGGAGAAGTAAGAGGACTGGAATAACGATCCTCATTATGCAAGAAACTCCCCTGAGAAGAAGCATCTCCAGAGATGGCCACCGGCTCATTTGCTGCTATTTCAGTTGAGGTGAATTCAACATTGTTTGATACTTTTTTCTTGGTTTTAGACTCTCCAGCCTGTGAATCACTCACTTTGTGCCCTTGTTCATTCTTCTTAACTACGCGGCACAAAGCATAAGCTCCCTGGAGAGCAAGTATCACGGTAACGACGTGAGTCTGCTGAACTACCATAAACTCTTTAGTGAAGAAGAATGGGCTAGTTCTGGTGTTATGCAAGAAAATTTGAAGTTACCTGAAAATTTGGTGATCCGTGAGAAACATCATCTGAGAGGCGATATTCATGCATTACCCAGTCTGTTCTATCCCCTAAAGGAGCTCGTCCACGATAAAAAACTAGAGTCTTTCTATACCCAGTGACTGATGACTGGCACACAACTTTCCTGTCTTTACCAGTAGCCTTCCAATAGCCAGCTTTAGTGGCTCTATTGGTTCTTGAACCATTTGGGTACTTTCGATCCCTTGGACAGAAGAAAAACCATTCCATATCTCTTTTGGGAAGGAATGACTTCTCTGCAAGTTCACAAATGGCAACTAAGTCTTAAATTCCCAGTCAATGACAGTGAAAGGAATGTGAAGCCAAACCAATAACAGAATTCGTATAAAAGATTTAGATTTTTGGCTCATTATGCTGCAAAAAAGGATTTGTTAGAGGAGTACCTGGAAGCTCCCATGGATCGAATTTGTACAACTCGATCACGGGGATAACTTCAAGCTCGATCTCAAGCCCCTGAACTTTTCTTTGAAGGTAATACCCAACCAATTCATCATCAGTTGGATGGAACCGAAACCCCGGCGGCAACGAAGCCCCTCCCATTTTCACAATCCACCTCACTTATCTAAAACTCAGTTGTAAAAGGAATAGCAGAAACAGAGGAAGCAGAATAAAAACAGATCAGAGATGTGAAAGGTTCGTTGCTAAGTGCCTAGACTATACCTATTAAAGATCTGGAAAATCCAAAAATAGAAGTTCTTATCAACACTAGGTTTCTTTCCAAGGATTAGGTACAACTTCCACAGAATGCACCCATTGAACAACACAATCATCTTCTTCGGAACGTGAACTCTTATGATTCAGATTACTACAACCCCCCCTCACCCCACTCAAATTGTAATGAAAACTTTAATGGTGAAATGAACAGGAAATTGACTTGAACCCACTACCCAGAAGCTAATGTCTGCTACAACTTACAAGAACTATTTAAAACTTCCAAAATTTGAACCTGTTGCAATACCCAGAAGAGAAAATCATTCAAAATCTCTGAAAACCCCGGAAATTCTGCCTGGGAAGGCACTAAAAGAATTTCAGTAAGCTAAAACAAGAGAAGAATGGGCGATGAATGAGGAAAGAGAGAGAGCTGAGCTGGGTAGAGTAAAAACAGAGGTGGCAAAGGAGCGTTTATATATGGGATTAGGGAGAGTGGCGACAGGAACAAAATTTTTGAACACCGAAAGTGGTGCGTAGATTGCTTGTCTGAAGCGAACCGCAAAATTCCACAAGCACTGGCCCACATCAGTTGAGCCAGTTCACACCTAACAGTTCTAATTCCCGCCAGTTTCTATTGATGACCGTTGCTTATCAAGCCTAATTCATCTTGACCTTCTCTTGTCATCAACCCTTGATTGATGTTATTTTCTTTCTTTTTCGTCACTTAGATTGATTTTGTTATTTATGGGAAATAGAATCAAAATCTTATTTTATTAAAAAATATATAATTAATTTTTTATGATTTTATTTATTTTAAAAATTATCATATTATCACATCATTACTTCTATCATATTTATTAATTTATTTTTATTTAAAATAAAATTAAAAATTAATCTAACCATAACGATATTAGCTTAGAGGGAAATTCTAGAGTTACAAATTATTTTTCAGAAATGGCTTTTAAATTAAAGATGATCTTTAAAATACAAAAAATTAAAGTAAAAAATATCAAATATGAAAAACTCTAATGTAATAAAATGATAATTATAATTTAGGCAATGCCCCATACATTATAAGACACGAAGCAACGCTAATAGTGTCGACCTCTTACATGGAGTACGTAGAGTAGGCACTAGAACAAGCCTAATCTTGTCAAGATTCTGCATAATCCTAGAAGCGCCACCACTAGTTTTTGAAGTTTATGGATGATGAGGTCATTAACTTTAACCACACTTTTTAAGGAACTAACAACTGTAGAGTGGGTCAAAGCAGTCAAGAGCAAGCATTGATTGGGGAATTTTGTGGCTTCTTGATAGCATAACCTCCTTCCTTCCACATCATCCTGAGTCGGACAAAACACTTTTACTTTAATGCTTGTGTCAGCAAAGCTCTTCAAAAGAGGCTTGCCTCAGTTTTTATTATTATTAGGAGCTGTTTCTTTTTATGCTTTATAGCTCCATCTCAATTCACATGTAGACGCAAAGTACACTTCCTAATTGGACAACTCACACATCCTAATTCCCATTTGGTAGGACCAACTAACTAAGAACTCTGTCTTCTCTTGGAGTATGAACTCACAAATTTCTAGTTGGGTTAAAGATGGAACAAAGAAAAAGGCCATGTTTTAAAGACTGCTTTAGGATTTATGGTTAGGTAAGCGTTTATGTATTGTATATAATTGAACGCTCTTTGCTTTTAAACTGTACGAGTTAAAAAGGGTTGCTTGGATAAGCTTCCACCTGTCAAATACAAAGATCACTAAGCAAGAAAATTAACTAATTAGTAACTAATGAATTATAATGCTTCTATACCTAAGGCTTAATTAAGTAGTTTCTACCTTTGCTTTCTCATTTCATTGATTTGGTAAATCCAACTTTATTGTGACTGCCCAACCCAAAGCTATAAAAAGCTAAATGGGTCACATTAGGATATGATAGTACATGATGCGAGTCATGCTTTACACCATATATGGTCGTGTTATAATTGAGTTCATAGAATAAGATCCCACTTAACTACCTATTGGAATATGATAACAATCATGTGTTTATATAGTCAAGAAATTTAGTATAAATTGCAAGCTTTCATTGAATAATTTGTCATATCTCATTAAAAGGTTAGTTCCATTAAACAACGCCATTGTGTGGATTAGAAAATGGGGATGGATCAATACTATTTTTCTTAAAATCGTCCCTATGGGAGTCAATTGTAAAAAGAATACTTTTGAGCTGGGTGGCACCAAATAATTCCCACGTTTAGAAGTTGAAGTTGAACTTCTATTCATGTCATTAAGAGTAAAAGGAAGAAAGTGGGAGACAAGAAATTGCTTTCTTACGCCATGCAAAGTGCCTCACCGCTCTTGCAAGTGCATTGCGTAGATTTCCAACTCTACGATAGTAACCCTTGAGATCTCAAACAGAAGGGAACTGTTAATAAATGCTCAATGCATGCAAGTAAAAACCAACAATAAAAAAAATTCACAAATCAGGAGTGAAGGACCGTGTCTCTCTCCCACCATAATATAAGTGGAAGGAATAAAGGCAAAATTGACCAAAAAATAAAAACCCAAAAGGGGTCTCCAAAAGTCTCGCTGATGAGGTGGTTCACAATAGTAACAAGGAGATACAGATCAAATGGGAAATCAAATGAATAGAGAAAAGTGCAAATGTAATGATGTCTAATAAACTGGCTAGTTATTAATAATAGTTGATAGAAGAAATAAGAAGACAAAGCTATTTCTTTTACGGGGAACTGAAAAAAATTGAGAAGACCAAAAACAAAACCCTTATCCCTTGTCGTTGTTTTCCCAATGCTTTCGGTTCCTTTGTCCCGTTGGTGCCTCTTGGACCATGGTTTTAACACCATCTCCCCTCTCTTTTAACCAACGGTGCTCTTACATATATGTGCCCTTTTCAACATAATTGCGAGTGGGATGGGAGAGCCATTCAGGTCAAACATTCCCATAGTGGTTGGTTTCTGACTAGAATCATCATCAAGTTCAAAACCCTTGATTGTAATCAAATGTAGAGTTGATTATATACAAATCTTAATATTATGTTAGTTTTAGTAAAAGTTAGATGAATGTTTAATGGAATGTCAAAAAGAAAATTATACAATTATTAAATACAATAATAAAAATAAATGATTCTTAGTAATACTAAAATGTTATTTAAAAGAATTTCTTTTTTCTTTTTTCAAATTCTCATACAAGAAATTAAGTATTAAAAATAGCTTTCATATAATTAGATGTTAAAAGAAAAAAGGCCACCACGATGTAACAAAAATTCTACATGCTAACAAAGTACATATGCAAATATGTCGTTGTTATAAACTGAAGTTCTGCATATATTATCACACTCTCAAATGAGTTCAATGAATGTTCATTCTGGTTTGCCGTGTTGCACGATTTTGAGTGTACCAACCACAAATCAAGATGAAGATGTCTTCCCACATCAGTGGGTGGCATTTGTACTCTTGGAGATCTCAAGAGATTGCAAGTGATAATGATAAAACTGAACAAAGTGTACATCTAGAGCTCACTTGGCCGCACACAACCATTTTATGTCACACTCATATCTCAAGAGTAAGCCAAAGCGATAAGGGAGAAAGGGTATTGTATTATTATTATTATTATTGCCCCACTTTTGGCTGTGATTAGCTAGTCATTAAGCTGTCATTATTTTGTCCTTTGGAGAGAAAAAAAAAGTGGGAAAAAGAGAGCAGCCATCGAACACTATTAAGCAAAAAGTAAAAACAAAACAAGACAAAATAAGAGACTACAATTATCAACAATATCCCGAGATCTCCTCTGGCCATCATTTTTTAATTTTCCCAATAAGTTCTTTCAAATGTTTAAGAAACCAATCAACTTTGAATTCGTGTATGAGACATGTTGCAGACACAAATGTTTAGTAGATTAACGTTGTCGACATTCGATAACCCTAATTACACTAACAACAGAACAAAAGATCACGTTATAATGACCTCTTTGAGATTGTGTAACATGATAATTTTGAGTCTTACGAGCATGCTTACATCTGTGATTCACTTGATGACTAAGATGCATAATACGGTCAATTTTATTTCATAAATAAACTCTCAAGATTGGTCAAACAATGTGCAGTCGTCGTTTCGAGCAGACAAGCATCGGTGTTTTGAAATTAAGATTAGAAAAAGACTAAAAGAGTAATATTTCTTTCTAAAGCATGCAAATAATTTATCCCCCCATATGTACAACAGCTTTTTGAATATGCCCCCAACTTTCTAATATTATTATTTGATGCTACCCATTTTTCTTTCCTTTTTGTGCTTGGAAGTCCAAAGTCCATGCATGTTTTATTTGAACCAACAGTTGGTATTTGTTGAAACCTGTGCATGTCTGCCTCATGTTCCTCGTATTCATATATGATGCCATAGACACCTGGTTGCTTCTCTTAGACCGAATATCAATCTACATTTTTCATTCCTTATCATTTCGATATTTAAATCATTTTTTGATCCCAAGAAATTGAAAAAAAAAACTCAAAAACTGCTCGATTGAAAGTTGAATTTTCTTTCTCCTGTCTCGTATATTCCTTTAGATTTTTATTTATAAGGAGTGTTAGGTGGAAGAAACTACTGAATTATTATTAGATGTATTCAGACTCAATGCTCTTCAGTCAAGTCTACAAGGGTTTTGATGATTCGGCGAAAGTTCGAGGTAACATTAAAAAGTAAGTTCCTTTAACTATTTATGGAAAGTCAATGAATATGGTTGGTAAATTAAAGATTTACATCATGTTTGCTTTCTTTTTCTTACTTTTTTTGGAAGTTTTTAGCTGCCATACATAGTAATAATACCTCTTCCATATGGTGATTGCTTAACTTATAGTGTCAACATACTTAACTTATTGTGAATTTAAAGAGCTAAATGGTCAATTTGGATAAAGAATTACTTTCTTTTTAAAGGAAATTTTTTTCTGCCATCTTATTATTTAACTTGATAAATTTATAAATGAGTCGTGCAATTTTAGATTCTTGACTCTTTATATCTCAATTATCACTACGCATATATATGAGTATTTAGAGTTATTATCATATGCACACAAAAAGCGTTTAAAATAGAAGGAAATATAATAGCATTAATTCAAGTGTTATATATATTTTGTAATTGATAAATTATATTTTAAATTAACATTTTAATCAATTTTGCAGTATTAAATAGAAGTATAAGAAATATTAATTAAATATTAGAAGTTTCAGTTTATTACAAATATAGTCTAAAAGTTAACTCAGTTAATCTTTACGTTAATATCAAGCCCCACATAAGTTGGGTCAATCTTAATTAGCTTATATATGAAATTCTTAATAAATTAATTATTATGCTTTAAATTAAAAGATAAATAATTTAAATTTAAATTTAAATCACTATCATCCTTCATAATTAAAATAAAAATTTAAATGACTATCATTCATCATTATGAAGAATGATTATATTTAAAACTCTAATTTATTAAATATTTCACTCATTAGAAATTTACATTATTTGAGATGAATAAATTCAATTTATGTGACCATTTATACTAGTAAAATTGATGATAAATTATATTTATAATAAATTAAAATTTTTGATATTTAATTAAAAATTTACTTACTTATAAACTATGAATCTAACCTTGTAAATATTTGACAAAGCTGTAAATACCACAGCTAGCCTAAGTTGATTTTATGACATGAAGAGCATGTCATGGTATCATATTCATACGACAACGAAGGTACTTCGAAAACTCATAATCCCAACAGCCCAATAATAGAATCTGAGATTTTTATGCAAAAGCCCAAAGAAAAACTTGGTGGAGCTGGGCCTTTAATCTTCAAATGGTCAGAACTAAACAACGTAGGAGCAACAATTGAGCAGGCCAAGCCCGAGCTGCTCCTAACGCGTTGATCAGTGATGTTCAAGTAAATTCAGGGTGTTTGTCTCTTGTTGACAGAATTCTAGAATTACTAAAGCGCTTTAATAATGTAAAACTTACTCACATTAAACTTTACTGTTGACTCTCTTTCTTATCATGTTTTTGATTTTCTTCCGGACTTTTATGTTTTGGGGTACATCCCTCCTAATGTTGGTAGATGGATTGATCATGATTTAATAAGAGTCTCTCATGTTAAGTATTTTTTGCTTTTGTAAGCTTTGCTAGCTTTTTTCTTACAAAATAAAGTTCTATTTCAATGCTCTTAGTTGAAGTTTTACTGTTTAAATTTATCGCAAATGAAGTTCCTAATTTTAACTGCATCAAAATCATTTATATGTTTTACAGTTTCATAATTTCATCATCATATAGTTTTACTCGAACCATTGCATCATACAAATTTGGCTAATCATTCATATGATTAATTATTCTATCTTTGCTCATAACTTGAGTATGATTTAGGGGTGTATGTTTTATCAAGATGTATACTTGTATTCTCCAGGTATGCACAGCAGACAGACGCAAGGCAATTAAAAAGAAGCCTACTTCTTGAACCTCGTGGGACCATAGTTGTGAAACCGAATCCGCAAATTATCGTTGACGATGTAAAGTGCTCCCATGGGGCGGCAATAAGTGACCTAGAAGAAAGCCAGCTCTTTTATTTCCAAGCACGTGGTATAGATTTGGAGACCGCAAGAAGGGCCCTTGTGTTTTCCTTTGGGGTGGAGGTAATAGAACGTTTGCCACATTCTCTTGTGAGAAAGGATGTTGAGAGGCATGTTAAAGGATTGTTGGGTTCCTCCTCTCAACACAAATGACGACCAGAGCATTGGTTGGTAAAGATTTGTTCAATATGAAAAAGAGCTGCTTATAGCATTAAATCAAAACAAAGTTTGGAGAAAAGACATCTTTTGATTATCGCCATTTCAGCAGGGATTTTGCTGCTAGAAGGAGAGTGTTGTAAAACTGTTGTTATTAACTTCAACAATAATGTTGTCAGGACATATAGGATTGTCAATTTTAGCCCGAGTTGATTGGGCTACGGGTCAAAATTGTTCAGTCCGACTGAGTGACGGGTCGAGCGTGACCCAGCTCATGGCCCGACTGTAATCCAGAAATCTTAGCTAAAGCCATAGGTTGCAACCAATTCTTAATTGTTCTACATTTAAACCGAAGATATAGCTCAAACCCCAGTAGAAGGAAAAAGGAGACAAAATTTTGCCAAGAGCAAAATTATTTGAGCGCTACACTCTAGAATTGGAAACAATAACTTTTTGATAGGTAATTAATCGACAAACCGATCTTATGACAATTTGGCAATGAAACCCACATTTTATTCAGCATATGAAAGGTTTAAAACTAGATCTTCAAAAAATGTAGCTTGTGCTTTACATAGTAAACAAGCAAACAAATAAAGAGTGCATTAAAGCATCTCGAGTGCTCACCAGGATTTGATTTCTCATTTGGCAAGCATTCTACAACTTCCTACAACGAGTACTGAATCTGGGAGTGCGTGCAAATTAAGCAGTTGAAAGAACCTCATAGAAGAGTAATCATTTCCAGCTTTCTTGGTTGCACGAGAAAGAAGCTCCTTTATCAGGTTTTGGGCAGGGCTCCATCGGGAAATGGCTCTATGAATTTCTCTACATGAAAGACCACTTCCTGATTTATCAGATACTGATATGACCAATCAGATGAAAGGACCACAACTGATCTCTTGAACACAATCGATAATGATAAAGAGAAGGTGAGCAGCCGTACGTACACAGTACTGATGTATTCTAAGTGACCACTAAAGACATACTAAAAATAGTACTAAGTCAAGAGCAGATAATGTAATTAGTTGGCGGTTATTAGAGGAAAAATAGGAAAAGTTGGTAATTTCAGATTTTCAGTAGAAATGGGTTACTTGTTGTAATTAGGATTTATTATTATTTACAATTAGGTCTCTAGGAATCAAGTCTATAAATAGGTCTGTAGTAATTGTCATTAGGGTGTAAATCTTTCTATTTTTAAATATATTCTTAAAATTTAGGCAGCTCGAATTGTCTTTTTGTTATGGATGTGGTTGTCTGTGAGATTCTCTAGTACTCTTTATATCAGTTTATTTGCATTCAATAAACAATCATATTTTTCCTTTTCAAAGCATATTCTTTATTTCCTTCTAGTTCAACCAATTTGGTATCAGAGCCTTATGATTCTGCGATGGTCGTCGGTACCCGCAACTCTTCTTCTACGCCACAACCACCTCCACCACCATCAAATCCAAACACAACTTCAACAGAAGCTGATCAGTCTCTCGAAATAGTACTCCAGCAACTCATTGCTCTTTTGCAACAATTGGCTTCATTAACAGCGCAATTGTAGAGGTTGGATAATTGAATCGAAGAGGTAGCACAACAAAAGTTTCAAAATAGCCGACAGACCTTTAGTGGAGAATCTAGTCGACCTCCGAAGAAAAAGAATGTTATTACTGAAGAGGAGGAAGCATATGCTGAATGGGAAAATCATCACTCCCGAAGAATCCTTGCAAAGATGGATTTTCCTAGATTTGAGAATGGAGATCCATAGGGATGCATTTTGAAAGTAGAAAAATATTTTTGACATTACTAAACCTCGGAAGGTCAGAAAGTTGATGTGGCTTCGATGTATTTGGAAGGGGAAGCCTTGGAGGTGTTTTCATGGATCAACAGTGACCGGATCATATATGATTGGGAAGAGTTAGTCAGAATACTACATGAACATTTTGGTCCAGCTGAGTTTGTCAATCCTGACGAGCACCTTTCTGCAATCTTACAAATGGGAACTGTTCAAGAATACCATCAAGAGTTCGCTAGGAGGTCAATACGAGTATCTAATTGTCCAAGAACACTGTTTATTGGGAGTTTTTTTAAATGGTCTCAAAGAAGAACTTCGATTTGATGTGCGTATTCAAAAACCCAGGAATGTATATAGAGCCATGAGGCTAGCCTTGGAATATGAAGAAAAACTTGTAGTAATAAAGGTTATTCGCAGAAGTCAAACATGTGGGGCTGGGTCTTCTTTGGCAACTCGAGGCAATTCTTACTCTCCATACATCAAGCACTACTATGAAAATCTGGAGAAAAATTAAAGGGAGGGATATCCTTATCTTGATCGACAGTGGATCAAGCCACAACTTTATATCGAACAAGGTAGTCACTGACCTTCATCTTCCATTAATTCAAGTCCCTTCTTTTAGCGTGCAGATAGGCAATGGGGACACAATTAGCTATAACACACTATGTAAGGGAGTTAAGATCCAGCTTCCAGATCTCAAGATCATTCAAGATTTTTATGCTTTTTTTATTAGTAGAGTTGACGTGGTATTAGGGATTAGATGGCTTGCCCAAGCCAATTGTAGTAAGATGTTCATGATATTTAATTACAAGGGAAAGAGGAACAAATTGCAAGAAGTGAAGCCAAGAGCCGAGGGAGTAACCTTTAAATCTGTGCAAAAGCTAATCCACAACAAGAAGCAAGAAGTATTGTGCTAAATTATTAAACAGCTTGAAACTCCAATAAACCAAGAGAACATCATTCCTGACATCCAAAACCTATTTGATGATTTTCATACTATTTTTCAAACACCATATGGAGTCCCACCTAACTGAACCCAATCTCATGCCATAAATATCCTACCTGATGCCAAACCACCAAATATTCGACCATTCAGATATCCTTTTTACTAGAAAAATGAGATTGAACATCTGATTAATGAATTACTTGACGAAGGATTAATACGTCCAAGTTTTAGCCCGTTTGCTAGCCCTATTTTGCTAGTAAGAAAGAAAGATGGGAGTAAGAGATTTTACGTTGACTACAGGAGTTTGAATAAGATTACCATTGCAGATAAATATCCCATTCCAAATATTGATGGGTTACTAGATGAGTTACATGGAGCCTCTTTCTTCTCCAAAATCGACCTTCGCTCTGAATATTACCAAATTCGGATGAAACCTGAAGAAGTCCACAAAACAACATTTCAAACACACTCTGGTCACTATGAGTTTTTAGTCATGCCCTTTGGCTTGACCAATGCTCCTTCTACATTCCAGTCGGTAATGAATAATTTACTTTGACCCCATTTTCGACAATTTATCTTGGTTTTCTTTGATGATATTTTGGTATAGAAGTCCTAACCTTGAGCAAAATAAAGAAAACTTAAGGATTCTTTCATTTAAGAAAACTGTATTTTTGCTAATAGAAAGTGTTCCTTCATTTAACAAAGAATGGGGTTTCTCAGTGATGTCATTTCTACTCAAGGAGTCTAGGTAGATCCAGACAAGATCAAAGAAATTGTCGACTGGTCACAACCCCAAAATGACAAGCAATTGAAAGGATTCCTAGGACTCACTAGTTACTACCATCGATTTGTCCAAGGTTACGGAATTCTAGCTCGTCTTTTAACCAAGATGACCAAGAAAGATTCTTTCAAGTGGAATGTGGTGATTGCTGAAGCTTTCTCTAAACTCAAACTGTTACTCACATCTGTACTTATTTTAAAGCTTCCAAAATTTTCCCAATCATTCATTGTTGAATGAGACGCTTCAACACAAGGGATAGGGGCTATGTTATCACAAGTGGGCCATCCGATTGCTTTTTACAATAAGGGATTTTCTTTCTCAAACAGATTTAAATCTACATATGATAGGGAGTTACTTGCACTAGTGCCTTCTTTACAAAAATGGAAGCATTATCTTCTAGGAGGTATTTCTTTGTAAAGACTAATCATTACAGTTTGAAGTTTTTATTGGAGCAGAAGATTGCTACCAGTGAACAACAACAACTTTTAATCAAACTTCTGCCCTTTGATTTTACCATCATATATCGTGTTAGAAAGGAGAATATTGTGGCAGACTCTCTATCCCGTCGACCTCATTTTATGTCGTTATCAGTTCCTTTTTTAATAGAATTTAATAAGCTTCCAACACTCCTACAGCAAGACCCTATAACTACAAGAATTATAGAGCAATTATAGAAAGATCCCAAATCTGTTCCTGATTATTCAAGCCAAATCTGTTCCTGATTATTACTGAGCATAGCATGTGTCAAAGGCTTTAAATTCTACCAGATGGATGTTAAAAGCGCCTTTTTGAACGGATTCATACAAGAAGAAGTCTTTGTGGAGCAACCAAAAGGCTTTATTGATTCAACACATTTCGATTATGTTTATAAGCTGAAGAAAGCACTCTATGGTATCAAACAAGCACCGCGGTCGTGGTATGAAAGACTCACTTAGTATCTTGTCAAGCAGGGGTATAAACGAGGTAATGTTGACAAAACTTTGTTTATTAAGAGGTGTAAATCAGATTTGATGATAGCACAGATTTATGTCGATGATATTGTGTTTGGTGCTACCCGTTCAAAAATGGTCTAAGAATTTGTTAAGATGATGACGTCGGAATTTGAAATGAGTATGGTTGGTGAGTTAAGCTTTTTCTTAGGTTTGCAAGTAAAACAGATGAAGGATGGTATTTTCATATTGCAAACCAAGTATGTTCAAAACATGATCAAAAAGTTTGGTCTTGAGAACGCTAGACATGCACGAACACCCATGAGTAGTTCAATGAAGTTGAATAAAGATGAGAATGGGAAACACGTTGATGAAAGCTTATATAGAAGCATCTACAAGTAGGCCAGATATTTGTTACAGTGTTGGAGTATGTGCTAGATATCAATCCAATCCGAAGGAAACACATATAACAGCTGTCAAAAGAATTTTCAAATATGTGAGTGGAACGTCAGATTTTGGGATTTGGTTTACCTCGGACACTACATCTTATCTAGCCGGATATAGTGATGGAGATTGGGCTGGAAACTTAGATGATCGCAAAAGTACTTCCGGAGGTTGTTTCTTTTTGGGCAACAATTTGATTTCATGGTACAGTAAGAAACAGAATTCTATCTCCCTTTCTACTGCTGAAGCTGAATACATTGCCGCACGCAGTTGTTGCTCACAGTTGCTGTGGATGAAGCAAATGTTAGAAGATTATGGGATTGATCAGAAAGAGTTAACAATTTTTTGTGATAATAAGAGAGCCATTGATATTTCAAAGAATCCTGTTCAACATTCACGCACGAAGCACATTGATCTTCGCCATCATTTTATTCGGGAACTTATTGAAAGCAAGATGGTGGTTTTATCTAATGTGTCTACCGAGAAGCAATTGGCAAATATTTTCACAAAACCTTTGGAGGTGGTAAGATTCGAGCAACTGAGAGGAGCTTTGGGACTATGTATTGTCCCTTCTTAATTTCTATTTTTCTTTCTTTGTTTTTTTGTTGTTTAAAATATGTTTTTCTTTATTTGATTATTTTAAAAAAACACAAAAAACAAAATATTTTTGAATTGGGCAACAGCTGCGTGCGTTCACTGTTGGGTTTTAAATCCCTACTTTCATTTACTTGCCTCACTTCTTTATTATCCCTTTCAACAATTCTCTCTCATGTCTCTGCTTCTTAGCTTTATCCTTCACGCATCCGACGTCTCCGTGCATCTTCTCTCCACTGTCAAGTAGTCTCTCAACGCAAGCTTCTCTCATCCTTTCTTGTGCTGATTTTTTTTGGTGTAACGTCCCCCTTAGTAGAAGCTGCGACAGTTGTTGTGAGGTACATAGCTTGTGGGGCTCGATTTTGCTATGGTGGTTCTGGCTTTCC
>JANZLC010000001.1:22105658-22134489 GCA_026413385.1 Erythroxylum gracilipes
TTTCTCATTAATTTTCTTAAGGCACATAAGATATCTATAATACAACTCATATCCAAAACACTCATTTCATACATTAACCTCAAATATCATTGAAATTTCTCCAATTAATATTACTCAAGTATAACATTCAACACCACTATTGCCTCATTTAATTTCATTTAATAATTCAAATCATCAAGAAAAAGGGTCGGGGTCCAACAATTGTTGTCACAATACAACAATATCGAGTCAACAATGGTAGAAACCACTCCAAGTTCCATAACGAACTTCTTGATCTAAACAACATCTTTTGTTGCTTTTGTAGCTGCAATGTACTCTAACTCTGTCCTTAAATCTGCAGTCGTCTCTTGTTTGGAACTCTTCTAACTGACTGCTCCACCATTCAGTACGAAAACATAACCTGGCTGGGATTTGGATCATCCTGGTCAGATTGAAAACTGACATTTGTATGCCCTCTCACTTCAAGATCTCCATCTCTATATACTAAGAATACATCCTTCGTGCTTCTCAAGTACTTTAGGATATTCTTGACAGCCACCCAGTGACATTCACCAGGATCCGATTGATATCTGCTCGTAACACTTAGAGCATACGATATATCGGGTCTTGTATATAACATAGTATACATGATTGATCCTATATCCAAAGTATACGGGATCAAACTCATGCGAGTCCTCTTATCTTCTGTCTTGGGACACATAGATTTCGAGAGTTTTATCCCATGAGTCATGGAAAGAATCCCTCTCTTGGACTACTTCATGTTAAATCTCTTTAGCACTTTATCTATATATATAGACTGTGAAAGACCTAGCAACTTCCTTAATCTATCTCTATAGATCTTTATTCCCAATATATAAGTTGCTTCTCCAAGGTTTTTCATGGAGAAATTCCAAGACAACTAGATTTTGACAGATTGCAAACTTGAGACATCATTTCCTATTAGTAATATGTCATCCACATATAACATAAGTAATATGATAACACTCCCACTAGCCTTCTTGTAACATAAGGTTCATCCAGACGTGGCTCAATGGTGAGAGGCGTGTGCTTAAAGCACAACAAAACCTTGAGGTTGGGTGTTCGAGCCGTGACTCCACCCAACCAAAGAGGACAATACCTGGAGTGCTGGTGGTAGAGGCCGGGCTCTATATGATTAATACCTTTTCCTTTGACTAGGCACATCAACTCCTGGACCTGTTTGATTAAAGCACTGATCTGTGACTCTTGCTCGATGCCTTCACAGTTTAAGTTCCTTTGCCCAACGTCGATGGGACTTTCGACCACTGCTCCAGCATAGCTATTTCTTTCCCTTGTACGTTTTTGTTTTAATTCTTTGAACCATTCGGGCTCCCCGTGAATTCTAAAGCACGTATCCACTGTGTGTCCCCTCTCATGGCAGTGGGTGCAATATTTATCTTCCTTTCTTACATAGCTCCTTTTGCGGTTCATCGAGAAGTCCTCTCTATTCTCTGTTTTTTTGTTTCCGATGGGTTTTGCCATGAGAGCTATATTCATTTGTCCCATTTCATTTGTAGTCAACCCAGCAACATTTCTCTGTTTTTCTACGGTAAGAATCATGGAATAAGCTTTATTCACAGCTGGTAAAGGATCATTCAACATCACCTGGCTTACTACACTTCCGAACTCCTCTCTAAGCCCCATCAAAAATTGGACTAACCTTGTGTTATCTTCCATTGTGCTGTTGAGTTTACCAACCTCACATGGACAACTCCTATACGGCATGACGCATCTGAGGTCATCCCAAAGCCTTTTCAGTTTTGTGAAATAGTTTGTCACCGATTCATTTCCTTGCCTTAGGTTGCTTATTTCCTGCATTAGTTGGTAGATTTGGGGTCCATTGCTTTCACCGTACCTGGACCTCAGCTCCTCCCATAGATCTCTAGCAGTGGTCACAACAAGAAAAGATTTTGCCAAGTCCTTAACCATGGAGTTTAAGAGCCACGAGATTACCATATTATCAGCTGTCCTCCATTTTTTCTGTAGGGGTGGATTGTTTTCTGGCTCCTTGCAACAACCATTCACGAAGCCTATTTTGTCTTTTACTTTTAGAGCTATAATCATCGCCCTACTCCAAGAGAGGTAGTTTGTTTCATCCAGCAGTGTGGTTCCAAGACAACGCCTGGGTTTTCCGAAGCAGACAGCTCATATGATTCCTTTTCATCATCATGTACATCGGGTGGTATTTGGAAGGTGCTGGAATCTCCTTCACGTTCGGTGGTCATTGTATATTAAGAGCCTTTGGCTCTGATACCATGTAGAGAGTAAGACAAAAGTTTTGGAAGAAGAAAATCTCTTAACTTTTGTATTGAAGTTGTGAGGTTTATATACACAAGCTGTACAATAAAAGGAATAAAATCTGTACGTAGTGTATATCCTAACTAACTACTGACAAGACGCAATTAGAGAGTGAAAAAAATGTTGTACTGGTGAGCGGCGGGAGCCCAGTGGTGGTTTGTTGGTGTTGGTGAAAGGTGTGGATGTTGCAGTGGTTGTCTGTTGTTGTTGGGGGAAAGCGTGGATGCTACAGTTACGAATTCTGAATTGAACATGAATAGGCAATAAATGAAAAAATGCGAATACCTGATTTTAGTTTCATAAATTCAAACTAGTTTTTCAAAGCTGAAACGAGCGCGAATTTACCTTAGAACTGGTCACTGGGACAAGGTCAAGCCTTTCTACAATTTTCTTAAAACATAGGCTCTCTTAACGAGTTAGAGAATCCTTATGCTTACGAATAACATGAGCAACTGTAGGAGACCTTAATTTTAATATATAGCTTCCATATCGGACTTCCCCATCATAGGTCCAATATGGGTTCGATCCACACTGATCGGGATCTATTTTCCTCCTAGACTTCTACCCATTGACTTAGATCATTTATTGGGTCACTTTATTATCTTTATCCATATCAAATTACATAACTTAACCGATAAGTTATTGAAAAACCGAAAAATGCAATTAAATGTTGTCCAACTTTATGGAAAATGTCAAAATTACCCAACATTCTCTTCCTTGGACAATACTTAATTGCGGTATTGGCTAAAGTTTAAAATAGTTTTAAAACTCAGTTACGCTACGCTACTTTATTAGTCGACTAAGTTTAAAAACAAAACATTTGATCCAAAGATAACGGAAGTCAACAATTCCGTCCTACAAGACTTTCGATACCAAAAAGTATCAAATACATGTGTCATGTGTGACACAGATCTAATACAATCACACATATCTAATACCTCACTAACATGAATGGAAAAATGGAGTGTGGCAAACTAAGATAATACTTGTATGATCTAAATTATATCATCTTCGTTTGTAGATCTTGATTTCTCCAACTTTATGTTAAACCACATATGCTAAATTGCATTAGAGAAATCCTATTTTCTCTCACCGAATTCTAAACAGTATTAGAGAAAACTTGCTTTCTCTCACCAAATGTTAAACAGCATCAGAGAAAACCTTTATGTTCTCTAATTAAATGTAAAACTTCATTAAAGAATCTTTATGGGATTAAAACTTATATCCCCCTATGTCTTGTCAAAATTCATAGTTATCCATATAAAACTGTATGTGTCTAAATGACTTAGGCTCAAGGTTAATCTGTATATGTACCCAATGACCCTTAAATGCTTAAGATCGATACAAATCTTAAGACTTTCATACGTATTATAACTGTGTATGATAACACGTATTACTAAGGATAAATGATGATCATCTTTATTGATGAACCATTATTCTGTCATAATATATCAAATGTACAAATGTACATGGAGCAAACCAACGATCCCCTAACTTATAGTGTCTAAGAACTTCAAAACACTCATACTGCATACTTATCTCTCAAACACAAGTGGGTGAAGTTCTTTAGTTAAAGGATCAGCTAACATTTCCTCAGTCCTTGAATTCTCCAAACCTGATTGTCACCTTTTCATATCAACACCTCTATGGTCAAATATTTGACCTCCAAATGCTAAGACCCTGTGATATTCTTTGTTGTTACTAAACAACATAGCAACAAGATTATCACAGTACAACTGAATCAATCTAGCCACTGACTAAAAAGGAATACGACAAATGGAGAGTAGCAAGACTCTCCTACAACTAAAGAAGACATTGTCAAGAGATGCAATCAAAATAAAAACGGCGATGCTCTATGAATAAACAAAGAGACTTAAAACAACGTAGAAGAAGGAATTTTTAAGGTTAACCAAAGAGATTACAATACGATAACCACTTGAAGCGTTGAGTGATGAAAGTGGAAATGGTTTCTGGCTCTCGAGAAAAGGGTCTCGAGAAGGTTCCAAATTAGGGCAATCCAGGATACTAGCATCTTCAACAAAGAGACCAAGGTAAAGATAATCAATCTAAGTAGATCCAGTATTGTCTTCATCTACAAACATTGATCAATGTAAGTAGGGATTTTGGACCTCAAGAAGCCTCTTATCCGTCTGGGGGGGAAGACGAAGATACCAAGTAGTAAGGGAACAACCTGTAACAACAGTGGTGACTTTCAACAAGTAATAGCTTTACCCCATTCTACATACTTCCTCTTTCCTTATGAGTGTTGCATGTGTAAGATTAGCCCAAATTCCATGCTCTAGCTATATGGTCACTACACTTAGGTAGTATATTAGAAATAAAGATCAATTCTCTAATTTTCATGATTAGAGATTTTAATACCTCTAGCTGAAACCGTGTTCTTCCTTTGAAAATTTGCAAGTTTCTCTCCTTCCATATCTCCTCTAAGCTAGAAGCTAGTGAGATGATATAAACTAAACAATCCCTTTGAGGGTTAGTTGTCAAGGTTCTTAGGTTGTCTAAGATGACAGTAAGTAGAATCCCATATGATCTCTAATGGCACTTCTCCTTAATTTTCCTCCATATGCTTCCAGTAAAGGCTCATTGGAAAAAAAGATAATCTCTCATTTCATAATCATTCCGACATAGTACAAAAGTGTTGTCCAGATTTAGGAAGTACAGTTTGTCCATGGTAGCCATCTTATTTAAAGTAGCTAACCATAATAAACAGGAGGAATTAGGTCTTAAGGATTTATGCCATACGACAGGGTACCAAGCAACTGAGGGTTGTCCTTGAGTTAGCCATTCCTTGCATACCTTGTTTGAAAAGGATCCTAGTTTTTGGTTTAGCCAAGAGTATTTATCTTGGGTTCTGCAATTCGGGGAGTAGGTAGGAAAGAGGTGATGCACTAAGGATAGATAATCAGTCCATGTGTTGTCAATTATGACTGTACAAACTTTAGCCTTAAGAGGTATATGACTCCAACATTGGACAACAGTAGAGAGTCAAATTAATGGACCATGACCCATCCAGTTAGAAAACCAAAAGTGGGTTGTTTTTCCATTGCCGACTTTACTTGTCATTCCTGGCTCCATATTGTCTTTAATTTCAACAAATTATTGATGAAAAAAGACTGGGAGTCTTTAGGTGTAATAGACCACAAAGATCTCCCTTTTAGGATATAAGAATCTAACCACTTGGTCCAAAGAGAATTAAGATCTTGTTGGTAATGGCTATAAGAGTTATACCAAGTTCCCCTTCCTTCTTCGGTTTGCAGACCTTATCCCATCTAACTTTAATTAACCTCCCTTCTGAGTTATGTTTACTCGATAGAAACCTCCTTAATAAGGTTTCAATTGTCTTCACTACACATTTAACCAGTAACATACTAGCCAACCAATAGACTTGCAAGGAGATTAACACTTATTTAATGAGTTGGAGTCTACCTCCAAAGGATAAAAACCTATTTGTCCAATGATTAAGTCTTTGTTGAATTCGTTCTACCAAAGGATAGCATTCAGAAAATAAAAGTCTTCTTGTAGAGATAGGCAAACCTAGATAACACAAAGGATATTGTTTCCTTTCCATAGAATATATACCAACTATCTCAGCTTCCAATCCATCTGCACTAGTAGCCAATACAAAATGGGTTTTTTCTAGGTTAATTTCTAATCCGATCAATTCACCAAATTGTTTTAAAGAGGATATCAAAATTTGAATAGAAAGGAGATGTGCCTTACAAAAAAGTAACAAATCATCAATAAAACATAGATTAATTAAAGATACTTTCTTACATTTGCTGTGATACTTAAAACCTTTTTCCTCATCTACATTCAATAATAAGGTTAGCACCTCTATACAAAGGATGAACAAGTAGGGAGATATAGAATCTCTTTGTCGAAGCCCTCTCTCAATGGCATACCAACCATGCAAAATTGAAGCATTGCATGTGAGATGTGACTTTCAGTTGAATATGTCAACAAAATGTACGTCTTAAGTTTAGCCTTGGTAAAAGATCACATGCTTTTATTTTTATTATTTTTTAATTTTTTTAAAAATGAAAACTTTTATTTCATATCATTAGTTTCTATTACATGCTCCATATCGTTGTATTGTTGAATTCAGTACAAATAAAAAAATTGAAGGATATTTTTGTGCTTTTGTTATAAAAACAACCGATTAATCCAATTGTCTTTAATTCGAAAAACAATCGAATTAAGCTATGATATTATAAGAAATTGATTAATTGAAAGGCAGCTTATACTATTACAACATAAGTGGAACAAAAATAACTTCTAAATAGAAAAATAAAATGTTACTAAAGTAGTTGCCACTTTTTTTATGCATGACATTATTTAGTTGGCCAAACATTATATAACCTATTTCCTATTTCCTATCCTACATTAATTTCTCATCGACTACTGACTTGAGGACGACCCCAGTTCCTGGAAGTTAAAATGTAAGTGGACAACTTCGTGCGACTTTGTTACTCCGATAACTATATAGGACGACAAAATGTACGTTTTCTTTCTTTCTTTTGCACAATCGTGCAAAATGGCAGCATTTGTATGCGACTTTCGAACCGCAAAATGTATGTCTGCTTCTTCTTCGTCTGATAAAAGATGACTTACTTGAATGTGGAGCGACATCTATCGATCTAGTCCCACATTGCATTCGTCATGGGAATTACGATTAACAACTTGCCATCGCAAGCCATAAATTAATGAAGTTGGCGAAAACTTTTCACAACCATAAGATAAGTTTTCGCTTTATTAGTATCAGTTAGTTTAACTCTAAATTAAAAAACATATTAAATAATTTATTCCAAACATGTAATTTATTATTTATTAAGTTCAATAAATATTTAAAAACTTAAACTGTAAGACTCATTTATATATTTAAAACTTAAAATATTGATATTAATATTATTAATTGTTATCTTGATTAATAATTTCTTGAATTACTAAAACTAAAATTTTTTACCTAAGAAATTCCTAAACCTAATTTCATAATCCCTAAATTTTACCCTCAGCCCCAAACTTAATTCACTCATTTCTGAATCAAGACTCATCTATGCTTTTTAGGTTGGGAGAGACAAAGAGGGAACATAAAGGAGAAAGGTAAGAGTCTTAATGGTTAACTATAGGTTTAAGTTATCAGATATTATGCCTAATGCTTGGTTTTACAAGATCAAGGAAATGGGTAACGGTATAACCAAAAAGCAGAGTGCTACCAACAAGAAACAGCACACTTCAGTCATTAAAGCCAAAGCAACTCAGTCACTCTTGTCCTAGACAATCACATCACTCTTGTCGAAGATAATCTTTTCTTTGCTTTGTTTTAATCCCAGCTTAGCCGGACTAATCCTAAACTCTTAAGCCCCTACTCCAAGAACCCTAGAGGAGGTAAATCTGGAATCCCAAGATCCTTCAGGTTCTTACGTAGTTTGCATACTTCTGCGCACAAAGAGTCGTCACATATTTTATTGGTCAACTACTGATTGATCACTGGCCCTGCTCAGCATCAAGTTCCCAATAGCCCTCGAGTTCCTTAATAGCTTCAACTCCCACACTAACACTGGAAGTGAGACGTCCGTAATTAATCCGATCAAGGAGCTTTGCCCAGGGAGTTAGAGAATCATCAACAGTAAAAATTTCTCATTTGCCCTCCTTTTGCATGACTTACTCCCACACTAACACTAGAAGTGAGACGTCCGTAATTAATCCGATCAAGGAGCTTTGCCCAAGGAGTTAGAGAATCATCAACAGTAAAAATTTCTCATTTGCCCTCCTTTTGCATGACTTGAATTCAAGATCTCCCGCAAAGAATAGCCTTAAATGAGGAGTTTACACCATTAAGGCCATTCTTTGTTGTCTTGTCGAAGATAATCTTATTACTACACCAGAGAGCTAACCCCAGTGAACTCAAAAATCACAACCCAAAAGGCCTGACCCACGAAGAAAATCATCCAATACAAGAATCAAGAAATGATCTTTAATGTCTACAGACATTATCTCCTCTGTTTCTGTAGGTTTTAGCAGATATGAAGCAATGAAAATAATTGTCCCTGATTTGCGAGAGGGATACTCTCCAGAAGAAGATTTGTTTGTGTAATTCTTTCTTGCTTTTCTTTTCATTTACTCTCATTTTTAAAGCAAAGTTTGTTACATACAGGACACACGTCTATAACAAAATATAAGACAGTTGTGTACATCGTTTTTATTAAATATAAAATATTTGTTTATAATATCTTTCTTTTAGAATATTCAGTCCATCACATAATCCTTCATCCAAGTGGGCTTATTTAAATAACGTTTGGTCCTGTGCTGAGAGTCATCTGCTGTTGTTTTATCTCCAACTGGTGCATCTACTACCATTTTGTCTTCTCCATTTGTATCATTGCCTGGCCCATTGAAATTGAACTTATCCTCAAGTTCAAAATTAGGGTAAGTGGCTTTGAACTGGACAAGTGGTTCCCAAGTCATCTGGTTATAGAGTTTAGATCTCTGTCTAATTGAAATACATCATTATTTCTTCTTAAATTTTAAACACTCTATTACTCTTCCAAAATTCGTGGCTTATAAGCCAAGTCGACTCAACCAACTTCCTAAATTTTGGAGGATATAACAACCTAAGTAAATTTATTCTAGCGACATGGATATTTAATTGGTAATCTCTTGATTTTCAATTATACAAATATTAATCAGTATTCAACTCACAAAATTCTGACTTCCACCCCAAACCGAAAATGCACTAAGGAACCATAAATAAAGAGACTAATATTAAATAAACAAACAAACTCCATTTTTTAATATACTAGTGCTTTAATGAGCTTGGCATTTTTTCCTCGCTCTCTGGTAACCACAACTTGCAGCGACAACGTTGGAGAATCAGCATTAGGATTCACCGAAGCTCGGACACAGAAAGCTCAGCGGTGAAGTGGCGGTGCAAAAGAAGAAAAAGGAGGAGGGGAAGACGGAGTGATGAGGAAGAGAGTGAGCGGCAATTGTGCCATGGGCTGAGCGACATTGGACAGAGAGAGAGAGCAAAGGTTATACATACATATATATACAGTCTCTGGCCTAAACCAGATCATCCTCCTTACTACGTTTTGTCCAGAAATAAATAGTCATGTTATATATATATATATATATAAGGAGGATGTATATATAACTTTTACAAGTATCTTTGGTTGCATTATACAAGAGTAGTCGTTTACCCTAACAATTGATGAAAAAAAATGAAAATAACAAGTCCTAAATATACAGTACAAAACTGATGAGGTAACTGAAATAAATGAGTTGGTATTTTTAAATCTCAAGTCTATGTGCAGTCAGCAGATGTAGATTTTGTCAAAGTCCTGACCTATAAAACAACACAGCGATCGAAATTGCACATTATCAAAACTGACCAGCCCGGATGTCTCTATCAAGGCGATCTGCATTAAGGGTTCCTGGAAGCTCCCGAAAGTCTTCGTTGAATATAGAGTATGCACTGGATTAAATAACACCGATTATTGAACACTACTTCACATTCTCCAACATAAATTCTTGATATAATTGCAATTCAACGAAGGAAAATGTATACATGAAGAGAAGCAGAGACAAAGTTGCTTAATCAGGAGCTGTAAACAAATAATTAGTATAATACAACACTTCAAAATGTTACCAACTTCCATTGACAACCAATGATTTTACAGAAAAAGAAAAACCTATATGATTTTACTGTCATTTATTATATTTTAAAAACTTTCATATACCCCTTTCAAGTTCCCAGTAACAGTCACACAACGCCCCATTGAATTATTCCACCGAACTCCCTAATCTTGGCTACGAATTTAACCGATCACACCAAAAGAATATGAGAAAGGGACATTTTCCATGAGATTCACTTATTATATAATATAATCTTTTTACTGAATTTAAACACCAAAAGAAAATGAACATCATCTTTTTATGCTTATAATACATATCATACATCTACACACACATTACCTGAGTTCACCAGCTCGCCGTCGTCCAAGATTTAGGAAGATGATACAAAAGCCTGTCCCAATTATCTGAAATCATTTAGCAACCAGAGATCAAGACACGGAATTAGTCAAGAAGCAAACACAAGATACCTTTTCATATTAACAAGACAATGATCGAGTTTTTTCTTCAGCATCACGCAAGATTTTTCTTCATCCTATCTTGTTCAAGTAAAACAATTTCAGGAGATACACGTCCCACTACCAATTTATGATCCCACCAAAGTACAATTCGTGAAAAGCACCATATTTATGGTATTATGACAGTTGCATTGGGAAATCCTAAACTTCTGATACAACATCAAAATGAATGGTAATTTACTTCTTATGAGGTAGGCCGACAAATTATAATTATAACTTCAAAGGATTGCTTTAATTTATGTGAATCTTTTTACCTATTTTGCAAGGTAAACACGTTAGAACAGGCCACAATCTAATCCATTAAGAAAGTTCTTTGGTACAAAAAAAAAAAAAAAAAAAAGATAAATCAGCTGAACCAAGTACAAAATTTAGGCTTGTGATACTGGAACTGCTAAATAAAAGCTAAGAAACTCAGCTTGAGTCTGTTTGACTCAAGCACTGCATTTGAACCCAACTCCAACCCTAGAAATCCCAAGGAAAGGAAAGGAAAAGGAACGAAAAAATTAAAACAATCAATAAACCAAAAGAAAATGAAATAAAATGAAATTGTTATAATAGTGTAATTATTGCAAACACCAGCTCATTATTCGAGCAGTTAAAAGACAATGAAAGGAACCGAAAAGAAGAATTAACAGTGCATATTAGAGAAACTTTTAACACCAGATCAAGAGTACTTATTAAAAGTTGGGCAATCTAAATTACCATGGGAAAAGTAGGCAAGTAAGCAATAACAAGTTAACAACAACTGAAATGAGATTGCTTCACTATGCTACAAAAGGAACCACAAATATGCATTGTAAACATAGCAGTTAAAACCTAAGAAAACCAACAGATAAAAGCAACTTACATATAGAGGTCCAAGATCCCATCTACTGGCAAATGGTGCCAAAATGAACCATAAAATAATTACAGCCCACATCTTGAGAGAGAGGGAGAAAAGTGCCATCAAAAAGATATCTATGAATGAAACAGTAAACAAGAATCAATCAGCAGAAGACAATTTAAAGTGATGCACCATAAGCTAGGTGCTTACCTGGAAGCTTCAACTTGTCATGGAGAAAAATGTAAAGCCTCCTCTTCCACCGACTCGTTGACTCTGGCAACCGAAATTTCTGAAGAGTAATAATTGAGAACAAATTTTAAAAGACATGATTTCTCATTTACAAAGCATTTAAAATCAGTTCAAAAACATTAATTATTTGGGTTTACCAGGTCATCATCTTCAAAATCAAATCCATCACGGAGATGTTTAGCCGGTGGCTTTGGTTTGACAGCAACCATCAGGGAATCTACACGATAAGCCAAAAATCCCTTGATTCTAGAAGTAACACATCAGGTCTAGTATAATACATTTTGCAGGAGTGAAGCAAATATCATTGTCCAAATAAAATATTAATTGAATAATATCGGAAAATTAGGACATACTTCATTTATCTTAAGGATTTCCCTTCATTTGTATTAAAAGATCAATACTGTTTCTCAGATGTAACCTCAAGAGATTCAACTACGGAACTATAAATCTTCAACAATACACTATTAAACTACTGTGAGTTTCATGATGAAAGAAATTAACTTCTAAGTATCAAAAGCTCTGTTTTATAATTAGTTTAAATTGAATTTTTTCATCAGTTTTAAGAATCGCACATCAGTCATGATATAAACAATTCAATCAATTGTCAAGAATCTTAATTAACCGTGAATAACATAGCCAAACCTTCAAAGAGATGAAGATTGCAAAATAAGAAGCTTCTGGTGAATATAAATGGTTATCGAGGGCAGCAACCATAAATATTGAAGTATTATACAAGCATTATTGTGAGGAGAATTCGGCATGATAGGAGTAGCTGTTTTGTTGTTTACAACGGACAATAACATACAAAAGTTAAAGATGGACGAAGAGAGATATACACAAGAAAGCCATTATATGTTGTAGAGATCTTAAACTCCTTCAAAATGACATAGATCATAACATATTTATGAAGGTACAAATCACATAACAACATTTCAATGCCACAACTTAGCACCAGTCAAACATTGGGCGTCATATCTAACATCCCAAGTTCATTTGGTTGCCCAGTAAACTTTAAACAAGTTGGCACAACACAATTGTGACGGGCCATTACAGCCCTATTGTACTATGCTAAGTCTAAACAACATCAAAGATAAACATCCTCATTGCAGTTTGACATGAGCTATCCCCTTGAACCTTGTTATACAGTGTACATATTTTGATAGTTCTTCAAACTATTTAAGGTTTTAATTATCAATTTGAATAAAATATTTGCACAATCACTACCGGATTTCAAATTCAGGCATTCAAAGGATACAGTATAGATTTCGATGTAGTTTCAACAAGCAGGAAGAAAAACAAACAAAAATCATGTAAGTGTTCAAGAGAAATTACATGCAAATAATTCTAGACATATATATATGTATATATAAATATATAGATATACTTGTTGCCAAAGGACGAAGATAGGTAAAAGTGGCACTTGAGCTAATATTATAGGAAAGAGCTATACCTCCAGCATTGAGTTGGAGGTGCACATCATCGTCATCTCTGCTATCACGTAATACATTCCCATGCCATATAAGCCTCAAATTATCAATTGGTAGATGAGTACTTTCTGCAACCAACTTTCTCAAATCACGCACCTGAGTGACAGAATGATTTAAAAAGCCATCTTAATACCCTAACAAAAATCATTTTTACTATTTTCTAGTCAGGAGTATGAAACTAAAATTTTCTAATTGCAATTTGAATTCAATCCACATGACCCTTACTCCGGTGCAACATCCAGGCATAGAACAAAATTGAATCTCTCCAGATATATTGCCACAACTTGTCACAGCTGAAAAGAATGAGACAGCAATGCCCACAACTCACAATCAATCCTAACCACTTGATCGAATAAGAACATTTTGGGCAAGCAAGAATTTCCTAACCAAGCCCATCCCCATAATCGGAAAAACATTCGTGGAAACTCCTTACCCTCTGCCCATCGAAACAAAAGTTCAACACACATAGATAATACCATTGAAGTTGACCACAATCCTAAGTCCAAATCACTGTCAACAACTGAATTCACGGTTCCCAAGCTACAACTACAATCTTTCTCGTTATAGTGTTCTTGTTAGCTGATCCAGCACGGGTTTTGACTCTGCAACTAGGTAACTGAATTAACAATATCTACAAGAAATTCAATGAAACCAGCGATTACCTTGATGTTGCAGGGTACAAGGAGGCGAGATGGAGGAGAAGGGCCAATAGCTTTGAGGGTTATTTCTACCATTTTCTCTTCTTCGCTTCTGTTCCTTCTTTCTTCATCGCTGCTGTTACTCTTCTCATCTTCCTCGATCTCTGTCATGACTTTGGTCGCCGGGTTTTGGATGTGAAATTTGATCTTCCGGGAGTTTTAAATCATATCTTTATTTTTCCCAAGGCTGTCTCTTAATATTTGGAATTAAAATATAAAAACTTTCTTTATGAGTTTCAAGTAAAACTAAAACTATTATTATATATTAAATGTCACATAAAATTAAAACTTACCATATTATTAAAATTTTAAAATTAGAATATAAATTAATTATACGAACTTTGTCTTATTTTTTAGAGTTTAAATATGTGGAAGTTTAATTTTATTTTAATTTGTGAAGGAAATTATGTAATTTTGACAAATTACTTGAATTGATTAAAATTAATATTGTTTTTAATTTTTAATTTTTAATTACTGTCTTAAGACTTGAAACAGAATTGCAAATAAACTGATACTTTAAAGTAGGTCCATATTATAATTTTCATTTGACTATTAATAATATTGCATGTTCTGATTTTTCAGTATATAATTTTAATTTTCAAAATTAATTTTTTTTTCAAACTTTGACTCAAAGTCTTTAAGGAATCTTAGACGGCCTGACCAAATATTAACCTTAGTTTTCAAATGTTGTCTTACATACTACAATTCCAAGTCCTAAATGGTAAACATCAAGTCTAAGAAACTCACACATTGGGTATATAGAACCAAAATTTTATTGAATACCAACAGATGATGAATTTGATGTTCAGAGTTCAGTCCCCAAAGTTAATTGATACTCTCTAAGCTTCTGCAAATGAGGGTCTTGAAAAGATCATCCATTGCTTTAATGGAAGACCCTTTTTGCTCTCCCTTGTCGCTAATAGCTTCCCTAATCTGTTTCTCCATTTCAACTGCATTTTTCTTCATGTGGAGTCCTTTTGATGAATTCTTGTCCATAGCTAACTCTATAGACTCTTTCACTTGCTTTGCAGAGATATGGCCTTCAATTCCTCTGGTCAACTCCACGCTAACACCCATTTCCTCCACCAGCATCTTGGAATTGTATGCCTGTTCGGCTGCCATTGGCCATCCGATGATTGGTATACCTTGGCTCAAACTCTCCATTACAGAGTTCCATCCGCAATGGCTTAGAAAGACTCCTGTTGACTTATGACACAAAATTTCCAACTGGGATGCCCAGTTTTTCACCAGCAAGCCTCTTTTTGTATTGCTCATTCGTTGTTCAAATCCATCAGGCAACCATTCCGCTTTGAATTCGCCTCGTCTGTCGAATCCTATAGGTGCCCTTATCACCCAAATGAAAGGCTTCCCTGCCTCTTCCAGGCCTGTGGCTAGTTCCATCATTTGAGAAGCAGTGATTGTGTTCTGTGAACCGAATGATATGTAAAGGACCGAACCTGGACTCTGTAAGTCGAGCCATTTGAGGCATTTTTCCAGCGAAATTCCAGGTTGCTTACCTGAATGACTTGTGCTGCTTAAGCTGGAAACCGTAGACGGCGATCTCTTCAGCAATCGTGTCGGGAAAAGAGGACCAATAGGCCAAACAGGGACCTTGATATAGTTCCTCAACCATTCCACTGATAGAGGCTCGATTTCTTCCACTGTATTGCAAAGCCAACCGAATGATTTCATGGAAAGTGAAAGCTGTGGCTGCAGAAACTTGGACCAAGAGTCAGTACCGTCGGCTTTTCTGATAAATTGGTGCAATTGAGTGGTGTGGAAACGGTATTCATCTGGAAATCCGGGAACTGAGAAGTCGTAGGAATCGGCAACTCGACGATGAGGAAGATTCAACCACACAGACAGGTCTGCCAACATGCCATAGGCGCCAGAAGTAGAGAAGGTTAAATTTACAGTTCCAACACTGTGAGCTACCTCATTCGCCCATCCAAAGAAAAAATCCGATATCACACATAGCGGAGGCTTGCCCTCTTTTGCTGTAATATCAGAAAGCAACTGCTGAAATGGGGATTTGAGATCTAGAGTTGCACAGAAAAACCTACCAATCTGCTCCAACGACAAGTTCTCGGTGTTCTCTGTGTTGGGTGGCAGACCATGATCAACACTGCAAAAGGGTAGCTCAGCAAATTGGATTCTTGGCGGTTCATAATCTGGTAACGATGAGTTCAAGGTGGATCGTAAATGTTGAATGTTGAGAGGAGTATTGGCAATGGTAATGGTGAAACCGGTTGTTTCATAGATACGTCCGGCTAGAGCCAAGAAAGGTATGAGATGGCCATGAGCCATCACCGGAAGCATCACTATGTGCTGGTTGGAACTCATTTGGGACAATTGCCTTAATGTCTCGAAGCAAATGCACTCTACAAATCTTAAACTTTAATGTAATAAAGGATCAAAAGAGTCTGCCATTGTAGCAAAAAACAAAGGTAATCAACCTGCCGTTGACTGCCTGCTACGCTGTTGGGAATAGTAACTTATTATTGAAACTATAAAATGTTAATTTATTAAATAGACAGAACTCCTAGAAATATGGTTTTATTAGTTCTTATATAAATAATAGTCAACTAATATAGTTGTCCTTATTAAACTTATTGTACTAGTCCGGACCCTGGTTAAAGTTAGAAACGGGTCCATTGGGCTCGAGTCTTTTTGGAAATTATTTTAACTAACGTGAGTCTAAGAATATAAAAATTAGGTATATATATAAATATTTCAAGTTGAGCTAAAATTAAGTATTAGACAAATATCTATGTATTTAAATCTTTAATTTTTTAATTTTAAAGTTAAATGCAAATTTTTTATTTTTAATTAAAAATATTTTTTCGCAATTATATGATAAAAATTATTAATGAAATGACACTCTTTAATATATTTTTAAAGATAAAATGATTTTATTAACTTAAAAGATACAATATGAAAAATAATTTTAAATTCATGAATTGAAATAGTTACATTGAGTTATACTAAAGATATACTTAATTTTTTTGAAAGATTTTAAGGAGTACATAATTATTTTTTAACTTAATTGCACTTCCAAAGGATTAGATGTTAAATCACACTACATTTTTAAATTGTCCATAATAATACCAATAATGGTTGCTATCAATAATTTATTTTTTCTCTGCGTTAGAAATAGGAATTTCAAATTTGACATGATCGAACGTTATTTAAAAAAAAGTCAATTTTGATATTTTAAAAAATAAATCATATAATGAAATAGATTGACTCGACCTATCTCTGGCCTGTCGGGCCATTGCCCATTATAGCTCGGCCTAATCTAACCTATTTATATTCTTATTTAGTAATGCATATTCGACCCAACCTAACCCAACCTATTTACTATCCTATTTAGAAATGCAACATTCCCCTTTAGTGCTCACAAATTTAGGTACTTGATTCTAAGAAATAACGAACTACTCTCCTTTTTTTTCTTTTTCTTTTTTTGATATAATCGAATTGGTATTTGGTAAAAGTACAAGGACTTAAATATCAATTTCCACTAAAAAGTCACCGACATGTTGGGTAGGAGACAGGCCACTGGTTATAGATTGCATTCGCACAAGCCAGTACGGGTAACCAGGTTTAAGGATGGAATGAAGCCAGGTTCATGGCTAGGAAAGGCAAAATAGTTCTGCCTTAACTTTTATTATCAATAAATAAATTTTATTTTAAATTGAGATCAAAATCAAATTTTGAAATGAAATTATATTAAATTAATTTTTTTAAAATTAATATTATCTAAAATTTGATAATTGTTCATAGGCTAAAATAATTTAAATTCAAACTCATTCCATTTTAGTCTATATTTATATCTCTAGAATAATGACAAATTATATAATAATAATAATAATAATAATAATAATAATAATAATAATAATAATAATAATAATAGAACAAAAGATAATCCTCAATATATAAGGCTCCAGATTTTATGAAAATCAGAGAGCGATATTAATTATCCGCAACTTTTTTTTATTTTACGAAAAGAGTATTTTAAAAATTTAATGTTATGATTTTCTGATTAAAAAAAGTAATTTTACTAGTTGGTTCGTGACTGATCTCATGATCTTCCGATTACAAATGAATAACCTCATTCGCTTTTTAATAACAATAATGATAATTGGATTTATGAACAGAGGTCTTAGGATGAGTCATTTGCTGCCCACCATTCATCCAAGATAGACCAAACGACATCCATTATTCATTTTCCCATAGCATTTGGAGCCTACACAAATAAGGTACAACAAAAGCCGAAGGAAGAAAAGGAGGAAAAGCAGCCATGGCACTCAGAATGTGGGCTTTTTCCACCGCCAATGCTCTTCGAGTCTCTGTTGCCGCCCAACCTCACCTCTCTACTCCATTCTCTCTCGCAAGATGCTTCTCCAGGGGTCAGTCTTCTGCTCCTACAAATTTTTGACATCTTTCTTCAGTTTCTTACTTTGGCTAGTATTGTATTAGTTCTTCCAAAGCTGTCATCTTTACTTGACTCCCAAAACGGGTTTCAGTTCTGTTCTTCTGCAACTCCTGCGTAAATGATATTATTATAACTATGGAATTTAGTTGGACCCGATGCTTGTATAACATTTGTGAGAGAGTCATAAAATTGTGGTTTTCATGGATGTGTGTAGTTGTGGATGGGTTGAAGTATGCATCTTCACATGAATGGGTGAAGCATGAAGGCTCAGTGGCTGCAGTTGGCATCACCGATCATGCTCAGGTTAATGTCTCACAGAAATTGACCTTTTTTTCATCAGTTGTTGTTGAAGATTTTAACCTTGCCAAGCTCCAAATTTTTATGGCTAGTGTTACAGAGCATGTAAAGGATTTGTATTCTAGGGAGGTAATGTGCCGCTTGAGTTCAAGCTCATTGGAAGAATTTAAGATTAAAAAAGAAGGGCAAAACGCTAATTGCTTGCTATTTCTATATATATAGATATATAAACCTTTTGAATCGAAGAAACTGCAAGTTCATCACTTCATTGTTGGGAGGGATAACACTTCAATTTCTTTTTTTCTCAGAATTTTATCTTTTTAGTTACTCAGAATTGAAGTATGATTTTTGTTGCATTACGGTACTCACAGGATCATTTGGGAGAAGTGGTGTTTGTGGATCTGCCGGAAGCTGGCGGAGCAGTCTCCAAAGGAAGCAGCTTTGGAGCAGTGGAGAGTGTCAAAGCTACAAGTGACGTCAACTCTCCAATCTCCGGCGAGATTGTGGAGGTTAATCCAAAGCTTAGCGAGTCACCTGGCTTGGTAAGTCTCTAGCAAAAACTTAACTGTCCTGTCTTTTTTGGCCTCCCATGCATATTGAGAAATCAAACTGAAGTTTACTAGTGCGTTATGGATATGTCTACAACTACAAAAACCCCCCAAGAAAAGCCTTGCCATCTATTTATAGCTTTAGCCCCCTTCAATGAGCTTTGTAGTTTGGTACCAATGAGGAGCACCAGCGATTTCGTATCCTGTCAAAATCTTGGCTAGTTGATGGGAGATTAGATCCTGTGTCCAATTTTATATCGTTCAACCCTGTCTAATGGCTAAGATTAGACAGGTAAAACTGGACAGAGGATCCAAGATGAATTAATCGAAGTAGGTAGCTCTAATAGACCTAGATCATGGAACCAATAGGGTGGATAGGCCCAACCACCACACTACACGTATAGACACGAACTCCCCTAAAACCGTGCGTTAGGAAAAAGAATAAGTCAATTTTAATTTAATCAAATTTAAGTTTTAGATCCTTTTAAATTTCAACTTGAAAAAAGAATTGAGATTATTCAATCAGAAAAAGTAGAATTGTATCGATTTAAAATTAATAAATTAAATTATATTTGATTAAAATCAATTTTGAATATTTTAATTCAACATGTTGTGTCTTATCCGCATTCGGTAAAAAAAAAAATTTTTTCCAATGTTTATCTGCTTTTACAATAATTTGTGTGATGAAGATCAACTCAAGTCCATACGAAGAAGGTTGGATTATCAAGGTCAAGCCGAACAATCCTTCAGAATTAGAATCCTTGATGGGTCCAAAGGAGTACACCAAATTCTGCGAGGAAGAAGACGCTGCTCACTAGACTCCCAATATGTCAAGAGCACAATCCCTTTGGCGCTAACATAAAGTTTTAATGTTTTTCAAGTCCTTTGCCAATTGTTACACATAAATTCCCACATTCCTCCACTCTTTATGATTCATATTTCTCTATCTTATGCTTTATATTGCATCCCAATATCATGAATCATCCTCTTTACAGTTCTTCAAAATGACACCTGCATTAATGATTGCCAAAAGTTGTTTCTGGAAAAAGGTTTTGTTAAGAAACCATTCAATATATCATAAATCTACCAATAAGCACAAAATAACCTAACTTAGTAAGATTAAATAATATTTTAATACTAGTTTTAGTATAATTCAGGGAGGTTCATAATCAAGAACTCTATTTATTATGGCCAGACTCGTGTTCCTCTACTCTCCTAAAATATTTAGTATAAAATATTTGAGCCTTCTTAAACAATGAAAAAAGGACCAGAAGGAGGTAAATCTCTTAACGACGTATTGTTTTAGTGTATATATTCTTCTTTGAAGATTCAAATTCAATGTTTATCTTTTAGAACATGTCATTGCTTATTAAAAAGGATGAGTAAATTTTACTTACTTGGAGCAGACTTAGATAAGGTATAAAACAATGCTCGAATCTTGATTTCAGGTCCATAAGCTTATTTTTAAGGAGCTACAAATGCACAGAGTTCAGGCAGCTCTTTGACACTTAAAAAGGAAAATTTATATTTTCAAAATTAACTCATTTTTTAGCATGCTTCTCTTCAATATATTTCTAAAATCATATATATATATATATATATTGTGAAGACAAAACATGATAGCAAACAATAGAAACAAAAGAACAATACACAGATTTTATATGGAATCTCCAAATTGGGGAGAAAACCACGGGCAAAGGAGGAGAGCTTCACTATGAAAATGATTAATACAAAGGCAAAGAGTTTTAGGTGGCTTACAAAATATATTTCTTACTCATCCTAGCATAAACACAAGATGTATAAAGTAAACCTTAATTTCAAGTGGTCCTACGTGAGCTGTAATTTAATTTTTTCCATAACTGTCGCATTGCAAACTTTTTGAGCCAGATTAAAATAGAATTTTGGTCACAAACTTTAACATTCTCCACCTTCACACGAATTATATCGTAAGAAGTCTTCAACCTTCAAAACAAAAAACTATCCACCTCTTCCACCAAAAGCTCTTAAAGGCTAATCTCAATAAGCAATACCAACTAAGTCTAATCCAAGTAATATGATGACCAAGTAATCCAAGTGCTCAAACTTGGTTACAGGAAGTGTCTTAGTCATCATATTACTTGGATTATCACGGGTACTAACCTTCTTCACAACAATATCATCACGAGCAATGACCTCACAAATAAAATGATAACGGACACCAATATACTTCGTTTTTTTCATGAAACATTTGACTCTTAGTGAGGAAGATAGCATTTTGACTATCACAAAAAATTGTGGTAACTTGTATATCTTGACAAAGTTCAGCAAACAAACCTCTCAACCAAATAGTTTCTTTAAAGGCCTCCGTAAACGCTACATACCCAACCTCAGTGGTAGACAAGGCCACAGTAGTCTGCAAAGAAGTTTTCTAACTGATAGCACAACCACTAACAGTAAACACATATCCTGTAAGCGATCTTTTCTTATCAAGATCACCCTCAAAATTAGAATTAGCATACCCAACAATCCCCTCTTTAGTTCTCCCAAATTACAAACAAACATCAATAAAGTCACACAAATATCTTAAAATCCACTGAACTACTTTCCAATGCTCTTTACTTGGATTCACCATGTATCTATTAACTGCACTAATAACATACACTAAATCTGGATGTGTGCACACCATAGCATACATGAGAGATCCAACTACATTAGAATATGGGACTCGTGACATATAATCAATATCTTCATATGATTTAGGAGACAAAGTAAATAAAAGTTTGAAAAGTGTAGCTAATGGAGTTGTAATAAGTTTTGCAATTTTCTTATTGAATCTATGTAAAACTTTCTCAATATAACCCTTTTGGGTTAAATACAATTTACCTGCTTTTCTGTCTCTCAAAATCTCCATGCCAAGTATCTTCTTTGTTGCACTCAAATCTTTCATCTCAAACTCTTTACTAAGCTGGGCTTTCACCTTTACTATTTATGATTTACCTTTGACTGCTATCAACATATCATCAATGTATAAGAGTAAATAAACCAATGACCCATCAATGACCTTTTTATAGTAAAAACAGCTATCGTAATTGCATAGTTTGAAATCTTGAGTAATCATGAATGAGTCAAACCTCTTATATCATTGTCTATGTGACTATTTCAGATCATATAGGGACTTTTTCAGCAAACACACACAATCCTCCTTCCTTGTAGATATGAAACCCTCTGACTATTGAATGTAGATGTTCTCCTTAAGTTCTCCATGTAAGAGTTCTATCTAGACATCCAACTGCTCAAGCTCAAAATTATACATAGCCATAACAGACAACAGAGCTCGAATTGAGTTATGTTTTACAATTGGAGAAAACACATTTGTGAAGTCTACACCTGGAATTTGACTATAACCTTTAACAACTAGCCCGACCTTTTACCTGGCTTCTTTAACTCCTGGCATACCTTCTTTTCTCATGAATACCCATTTGCAACAAATAGCTTTCTTACCTTCAAGTAATCTCAATAAATCCCAAATACCATTCTTATGAAGGGATTCCATCTCTTCTTGCATAACTATCTTCCATTTTCTGGAGTCATCACAACTAACTGCCTCTAAATAGGTAGAAGGTTCTTCACTGGACTCAATACCCTCTGTCACATTCAATGCATAAGTAACCAAATCAACCTTAACATATCTTTGCGGGGGTTTAATTTCTCTTCTAGGTTTGTCTCTAGCTATACAACCCTGCGGTGACTGAGTGGATGTCTCGACATCATCTTTTATATCTATACTAGATTGGGGCACAATTTCTGGTGTATTCTCTATCCCTATATCAAACTCCACCTGCATTTTTGATCTCTGTTGATCTTTATCACCCGAAACATTAGAAGATAAACTCTTAAGCATAGTAGATTCATAAAAAAATAACTTTTCTGTTGACAATGACTTTATTGCTTTTAGGATCTCAAACTTATATCCCTTCACACCTGACTTGTAGCTAAGAAAGATACACTTCCTGGATTTGTGTTCTAACTTTCCATTGTCAATATGAACATATGCATAACTACCAAAAATTCTCAAACCACAATGATAAGCAGGAGAACCAGACCATACCTCTTCTGGAGTCTTTTTCTCAACGGCAATTAAAGGAGAGCGATTAACAAGGGAGCACATAGTAGTTGTTGCTTCAACCCAAAACGACTTACGTAAACCAAAATTGGAGAGCATACACCGTACCTTCTCTATCAAAATCTTATTCATTCGCTCTGCCACAATATTCTGCTATGGGGACCAGGAACTGTTAAGTGCCTCAAAATTCCTTTTGTACTACAGAAGGCATTAAACTCATCAGAACAAAACTCCAAACCATTATCAATACGTAGATGCTTAACTTATCACCTTGTTTGCTTTTCAATCATGGTCTTCCTATGTTTGAAAGTCGCAAACACACCACTCTTTTTCTTCAAAAAGAACACCTATACTTTTCTAGAAAAGTCATCAATAGCTATCAACATATAATTAGCGGCTCCTTTAGATGTCACCCTAGCTAGTCCCCAAAGGTCAGAATATATATAATCAAGTGTTCCCTTCATACTGTGAATGCCTGTACCGAAGTTAACTAGCTTCTACTTCTCAAAAATACAGTGCTCACAAAACTCCAATTTGTTAATACACTGTCCGTCAAGTAATCCTCGTTTACTAAGCTTAGTCATACAATTTTGGCTCATATGTCCAAGCCGTATATTCCATAATTTCGTAACATCACCATCGGTTATAGATTGGGTAGTAACATCTACACCACCAACAATTGTATAACCCTACAAGAGATATAAACTAGTAGACTATTTCTGCCCTTTCATCGCAACCACAGAACCTTTGCCAACCTTTATAACTCCACCTTCACCAGTGTTCCTATACCCATTGGTATCTAGAGTACTCAAAGAAATTAAATTTCGCTTCAAATCTAGGACATGTTACATCTGCAAGTGTTCTGACAACACCATCAAACATCCAAATTCTGACTATTCCCATGCCAGCTATCTTACAAGGAGTGTTATTTCCCATCATAACAACACCATTAAACACCATTTCATATGTTGAAAACTAGTTCGATTGGGACACCTATAAAACGTGTAAGTTGTATTAAGAATCCATTTTTCGTTATAATTATACCTACCTTCAGAAATTGCTAAGAGTTCACCATTACTAAATGCATCCTGTATAACACTATCTTTACTATATTTTTCAGGCTGCTTTCCCTTTGAATTCACTTCTTCTTTCTTTTTTAATTTCCAGCATCTAGCTTAATGTGATCTTTCTCCTTGCAATAGTTGTAGACTTTGTTTCTATGCTTGAATTTCGACCTACCCTTCCGTCACTACTGGATTTCTTTCTGTGAAGAAAAACACAAGAATCTTCAAAAATCAACACTCAAATGCTACAGATCAAAGAACACATAAAAGAGGTGAAAGAGAAGGAGTCTGAAGCCTACGAAGAGAAGGAGATAATGACTCTCGAAAGTTCTAAAGGAGTTATCTGAAGTCATTAAGTTACTTATGCCACTTATGTTGTAGACACACGTGACACACACCAAGCATAGCCACAAAATGCACAACACAAGGGAGCAACTTAATTAAACGTAGCATTTCATCATATTCATTAAAGTCAGATGGAAGCAAACAAAAGAACAAAGGCAGAGGTTTAAATGGATCACGTGGACAAAGCATGCGTATGCTTTGACTTAGTCAGAACTTATCAGAAGGCAGCAGTTATCTGAAAACCTATATATATAGCTAAGCCTCAAGCATTCAGACATATAATACATACCAATACAATCAAGTCTATCAAGTTTACATTCTTTCAATAATTCAAGTGAGGAAAAATAGAGAGTGCTAGAGTACATTACAGTGGGTACTTGAGAGTTTTTTGGAAAACTCTTGCAGGTGTTTATATACATCCAATCTCTTGTATTCTTCTCTTGATATTAGTGAAAAATCCGGTGTGAGATTGACCCTTGGACGTAGATAGCTTTGTGCTATCGAACCAAGTAAACTTTGAGTGTCTTCTTTACTTTCTTGCCATTTCCATTTCTATAAACAAACATATTAAAGGTTTAATCATTAGCAGTTCAGAAATATTATAATTAAACTACAAAGATTCCTAACAGATTGGTATCAGAGTCACTTAAAGTTTCTACCTAAAATCACAAGTCAAAGAATCCATCAAAGAAAGTTCAAGCACTAGTCTTTACAAAGATCCTACAAGATGGTGGGAAAAGAGATGGAAGTATTTACAGGAAAGGAAGACTTTGCAATTTGGAAACTACAGATGCAAGCCCTCCTTGAATCCTATTAGTGCTTTAGAGCCATAGATGCAACATATGAAGATGAACAAGATCCTATGAAGAATCTCAAGAAGGCAAGATTAGCACATTGCAAGCTAATGCTGCATCTTTTACCAATTGCCATCAGAAAGGTGAAAGATTGCAACACAGCAAAATTGTTATGGGATAAATTGGATGAGATTTACTCAAAAAGGTGCTTACCTAACAAGATGACATTGCTGCACAACCTTGCCAACTTTAAGATGAATACAACAGTAACCCTAGAAGAAAATCTTGATTACTTCTTTAAACTAATTCAGGATCTTGAAGCTACTGGAGAGGTAATTTCTGAAGAACACCAAGTAGTGGTGATTCTAAGTCACTACCACAGGAGTATAATGCCTTCAGAAAGGTGGTAAAGCATGCTAGTGGTGATGCTTTGACAGTAAAGAGAGTTCTTGATTCTTTGATGGAGGAAGTCATAGACAACAATCACTTTAAAAAGGAACCAGGGGTGATGTTCTTGGACAATAAATCTGAGAACAGATCAGCATACACTGACTCAAAGAAAGGTGGGCAGAAAAATAAAGGAAAGGGCAAACAAAAGAAAACTGAAGATGAAAAGAAAAAGATCGAAGCTAAAGGTAAGAAATGTTTTTAGTGTGATAAAATTGGTCATTTTGCTAGAGATTGCAGGAAGAAAAAAAAAGGATAAAGAAGCAAAGAAGGCAGATGCAGGAAATGTTGAAAGACTTGAAGAATCTAGTGGAGATGAGATTCTTGCATTGACAGCTAAAGCAGATGGGCTAACAACAGACTGGATTCTAGACTCAGAATGTACAATGCATGTAACTCCCCACAAGGAGTGGTTCTCTACATTTGAGAACTTATCAACCAAGGTAAGGATGGCTGATGTAGGGAAGCAGGACATTAAACACATTGGAAATGTTTCCATCAAGATACATGATGGAAAGAGAAGGACATTGAGCAATGTGAGATATGTCCCTAGAATCAGAAGAAATATTCTATCCGAAAGTGCTTTTGACAAGAAAGGATACATGATCAAATCCAAAGATGGCTTGAGAGAAATCATCAAGGATGGAAAGGTGGTTATAAGGGCAATTAAGAGAGGAGGCCTATATTATGTTGAAGGAACTACAGAAATCAACTTAACAGTAGAAGAAAAGGGGTTGAACTCAACAATCCTATGGCATGCAAGACTTGGACATGCAGGAAATAAGAGTTTAAAGCACCTAGAGCAACAAGGAATGCTACCAAACACTACTGTAAAGAAAATTGATTTCTATGAAGGGTTTATCCTAGGAAAACACCACAAAACTCCTTTCCCAAAGAATGCAAGGAAAACCACCAGCAGCATGGAGTATGCTCATAGTGACTTATGGGGGCCAGCACATAATCAAACCATGGGAGGAAAGAGATACTTTATGTCAATCATTGATGACAAATCCAGAAAATGCTAGATTTATCTCCTAAAGTCAAAGGATGAAGCTCTAGAAGCATTCATCAAGTGGCATACACTGATGGAGAACCAAACTAGAAAAGGGCTGAAGTGTTTGAGGACAGACAATGGCTTGGAGTTCTGCAACAAGGAGTTTGATGACTATTGTGAATAGAAGGGCATTCAAAGGCACAGAACAGTCAAAGCTACTCCTTAACAGAATGGAGTAGCAGAAAGACTAAACATGAAATTCCTAGAGAAGACAGGATGTATGCTACTATCTTCAAGCCTATCCCAAGCACTATGGGGGGAAGCCACCAAAACAGCAGCATACCTCATAAATAGACTACCTGCATTAACAAATGAGTACAAGACTCCTGAAGAGGTATGGAATGGAATTAAACCTAATTTAACTAACTTGAGACCTTTTGGATGCAGTGCTTACATCCACCAAACAGAAGGAAAGTTAGAACCTAGAGCCTTTAAAGGAGTGTTTCTAGGATATCCTGAAGGCAAAAAAGGGTACAAAGTTCTAATCCCACAAAACTCAAATAATTAGAGATGTGGTGTTTAGGGAAACTGAATTCCCACTGCTGAAGCAGAAAGATGGAGGATTGCAAGTTCAGGAGATTGTCCTACAGCAGTTGGGATCAAACAATAGTTTGACTCCCTTTTATGTCCCACCCTCCACATATGAGGGAGGAGAAATAGAACCATCTACTAAACAGCCTACAAAAGTAGTAAAAGAAAGGCAAGGTTCTAGTTCTAACCTTCAGGAGGGAACATAACAAGAAGAAGGAAAAACTGAAGCTCAAACACCTTTACATGACTATCAACTAGTTAGAGATAGAGAACCAAGGAAGGTAATTTCTAACAGAAGGTACTTTGACACTAAACTAGTTGAATATGCTTGTTTAGTTGCAGAATCTGTAGAATCTGAAGCACTAGAAAGCTATGATGAGGCTATGAAGAGGACTGATGCAGATCAGTGGAAGAAGGCTTGCCAAAGTGAATACTCTTCTCTAATGAAGAATGAGACTTGGAAGCTAGTACCCAAGCCACCTAATGCTAAGGTGATTGAATGCAAGTGGATTTTTAAACTCAATGATAGAGTAACAAAAGTTGACCCGAAGACCTACAAGGCAAGACTAGTTACAAAGGGCTTTAGGTAAAAAGAAGGAGTAGATTATAAGGAAATCTTTTCTCCAGTGGTCAAGTTTAAAACAATAAGGATAATTTTGACCCTAGCAACATTAAAACCAAATCATAGATAAGTAGAAACCAAATCATGTGTGCTTGCTAGAGAAATCATTATATAGCCTAAAGCAAGCTCCCAGGCAATGAAATAAGAAGTTCTATGAAGTAGTGACAGATCTAAGGTTCAAGAGAAGTGCTTATGATTACTATCTATACTACAAAGACTTGGAGAAAGAGGAAGTGGTATACATGCTAGTGTATGTTGATGATTTAATCATCACAGGAAAGTTGATGAAGAAAATTCAAGAAGTAAAAGATGCTTTGAAGAAGTTTTTTGATATGAAAGACCTAGGGAGAGCTAAGAAGCTACTAGGAATGCAGATCATAAGGAATGAGGCTAAAGGGAAACTATGGTTGATACAAAGGGATTACATTAGGAAAGTCCTATGCAAGTTCAACATGGAAGACTCTAAACCAAGCCCTGCTCCAATTGCCACACACTTACAGCTGACAGCTGATAAGAGTCCAGCAACAGAAGTAGAAAGGGAACACATGCGGAAATATCCTTATGATGTAGGTATAGGTTGTATAATGTACATTATGATTTGTACTAAACCTGACTTAGCACATGCAATCAGCCTACTTAGCAGATTCATGTCTAATCCAGGTCTAGAACATTGGTCTAGTTTTAAGACTGTAAAGCCCCAAATTAGGGGTTAGAATATTAACAAAAATTCTTACATATGTGCTTATTATGGCATGCATTCATGACATTTTTCGGGTACATTGGTTTAAAGAAATTTCGGATTGATTCGGACAATATTAAGATAATTTTAGTAATTTTTGGATACTTCG
>JANZLC010000001.1:22140311-22157047 GCA_026413385.1 Erythroxylum gracilipes
TGGCCAAAGGAGTCTGAGTTTTGTGTCGCTCGACTATGGATTTTGTTTAGTTTATTTGGGCCTGTAAATATTCTTTGGAAATTCTGAGATGTATTAATGTGTGTGGGTTTGAGTGATTAAAACTGCATGTGTGAAATGTTTTGATTTGATTGTACTGTCTTGGGTGGCATCCACATATCCTCCCAGGGAGTATTTGGGTGTTACAAAGATAGTACTTAGATATTTGAAGGGAACCCTAAACCATGGTCTATGTTTTTTCTAAATCTAACCTAGAAATGCATAAACATACAAGGATAAATGGCTACGTAGATGCAGACTATGCAACAGACAAGGATACACGCAAATCACTATCAGCATACTACTTTACACTATCAGGCAATGCAGTAAGCTAGAAAGTGAAACAACAAGCAATGGTGTCACTATCTACAACAGAAGCAGAGTTCTACGCAATCACAGAAGGCCTAAAGGAGCTAATATGGCTTAAGGGACTATTATCAGAAATCAAAGTGTAGACAACAGATGCAACTATACACACAGACAGCCAGAGTGTGATTTACCTCAGTAAGGACCTAGTCCTACATGAGAGGTCGAAGCACATAGACGTTCGACTCCACTTCATTAGGGACAAGGTCAACAGTAGAGAAGTCGACCTAAAAAAATAAGAGGAGAACAAAACCCATCAGATTTTGGAACAAAAGTAGTTTCAATAAAGAAATTTGTTTTTTATAAAGAGCTTCTACAGATAAATGAAGCACTTTGAAAGAAAAAAAGGAGGATTTACCTGTCAATCTCACGACACCGGAGAAAAAAATTAGGGTTTCGAATTTTCTAGGGTTTCGGATTTCAGAAATTGATCACGAATTGAAAGATTGAGTGAGAGTTTTTGAAGAAGGAGGGAATAATGTGAAGAAAAACACAAGATTCTTCAAAAATCAACACTCAAACGCTACAGATCAAATAACACAGAGAAGAGGTGAAAGAGGAGTCTGAAGCCTACGAAGAGAAGGAGATAATGACTCTCGAAAGTTCTAAAGGAGTTGTCTGAAGTCATTAAGTTACCTATGCTACTTATGTTGTAGACACGCGTGAGACACACCAAGCATAGCCACAAAACGCACAGCACAAGGGAGCAACTTAATTAAACGCAACATTTCATCGGATTTAGTAAAGTCAGATGGAAGCAAATAAAAAAACAAAGGCAGAGGTTTAAATGGATCACGTGCACAAAGCATGCGTATGCTTTGACTTAGTCAGAACTTATCAGAAGGTAGCAGTTATCTGAAAACCTATATATATAGCCAAGCCTCAAGCATTCAGACATAGAATACATACCAATACAATCAAGTCTATTGAGTTTACATTCATTCTGTAATTCAAGTGAGGAAAAATAGAGAGTGCTAGAGTACATTACAGTGGGTACTTGAGAATTTTTCAGAAAACTCTTGCAGGTGTTTGTGTACATCCAATCTCTTGTATTCTTCTCTTAATATTAGTGAAAAACCTGGTATGAGATTGACCCTTGGACATAGATAGCTTTGTACTATCGAACCAAGTAAACTTTGAGTGTCTTTTTTACTTTCTTGCCATTTCCATTTCTGCAAACAAACAGATTAAAGGTTTAATCATCAGCAGTTCAAAAATATTATAAGGAAACTACAAAGATTCCTAACACTTTCCAATAAGATCCATCGAACAACAAGACCCTTAGCAAGAGCCTTAGATCCGTAAACAAGCTGTTTCATCTTCTCTTTAGAAAGTAACACATCATATACCTCTTCTAGGGTTAGGGTATCACGAGAATATAAAATAGTATCCCTAAAAGTGAAATATGATGTAGGTAGTGAATATAACAATATAAAAGCCAAATCTTCATCCTCATACTTTACCTTCATAGTCTCTAAATCAAAAACAATCTCTTTAAACAAATTTAAGTGATCATCAATGGATGTACCTTCTATCAGACAGTGAGAATACAACATTTGCTTCAACTACAATTTACTGGTTAGGCTTTTTGTCATACATAACTGCTCCAATTTCAACCATTATAAAGCAACAGACTTCTCTTTCAAAACATCTTGTAGAATCTGATTCGAGAGGTGAAGATGTATCTGTGATAGAGCGTTGCCATCCTTACATTATTTCTCCTTCGTGGTCCAAGATGACGACATCTTATCAAACCCTAATAATGCATCATCCAAATCCATCTGTGCTAGTACAACACTCATCTTAACCTACCACAACGAGAACCTAATGTTGCGATCTAGCAGTAGAATATCATACTTCATGGTTGCCATCGATGCAATCAATGAACCTGGCTTTGATACCAATTTGTGACAGCAAAACACGATAGCAAATAATAGAAACAAAACAATACACAAATTTTACTGGGAAACCCCAAATCAGGGAGAAAATCACGGGTATAGGAGGAGAGCTTCACTATGAAAATGATGAATACAAAGGCAAATAGCTTAGGGTGGCTTACAAAATATATTTCTTACTCACCCTAGCATAAAACAAGATATATAAAGTAAACATTAATTTCAAGTGGCCCTACGTAGGCTATAATTTAATTTTTCCATAACTGTCACACTGCGAACTTTTCAAATAAGACTAAAATAGAATTTGAGTCGCATTTAACATATATATATATATATATATATATATATATTCCAAATAAGATTTCTTGAGATAAAAATAAATCACACATTAAATATATTTTAGAAAACCAAAACATGTTAAAATTTCTTTAATGGTTCCATAATTCTAATGGCGTGGTTTGCACAAATTTTGTTCATCCTTTAGTTAACTCAAGTTGTAAACAGTTTTTCTTTTAGTATTAAAAATTGAAAATTTATTAAAAAATTAAGTGAAAAATAAAAAATAAATCTATCTCTTCAGGAGTCTTCTTATCTACCCATTTTTTAAGCACCTTGTAATGAAATTACTTATAAGCACAACCACTTGACAACATGATTTCCATCTTATTTAATTTTAGCCATAGAGAGAAGGACAAGAAGCGGTTTGCAAATCGTTTGGTGAAGCAGTGCACGAAGCAAAGAAGGCACATAAGAAGGTATGTGAGTAATTAATTAGAGAAAGAAAATGAAGGAAGAGAAAAAAAAAACTTAAAATCAAATTGGTTACGTAGACAACATACAAGGGATGGAAGACAACAACTAGAGTTCATTGTCAGGGTAGGATTTGGCATCGCAACATATTCGATCCTGATTGGGACTTTGTCGTTTGAATGTGATTTTAATCTTCCAGATGGCTTCCTTTGATTGGGAATGTCTTTACCAGGTAGCTTATATGTCACTCGAAGAGAATTAAATAGAAAAGAAATTATGTTGAAACCATTTATTGATAGAAATTCATGTTTTACTTCTATAAGTTAAAACATGTCATGACCAGTTGAGAGGAAGATAACTTGACTTGAGAGGGACATTTGAAGCAGATTTCACATACCTAAACATTTATTTATTTTATGGCTTGTCTTCCTTATAAGACTACTAATAGAAGACAAACTTTTGCACTTGAGTATAACGTTGTTGATCATTTGTATATATATTATGTGATGTTGAAGCTGAAAGTACCACCAAGTTATTTTTTTTAGTGTTCTTGATCTCAAAATCTGCTAAATCTTGTGTTTGATTTGATTGGAATAATTTAGTTTTTTCGTAAATTTCAATTATGGACACATTGACTTGCTATGCTTTTAGAAGAAAACAGGGAGTTAAACACTGCAGCTGCTGCTACTGTGCATCACATATGGACTGATAGAAACTGCAAATGCGGAGACAAATATCAAATAATGGCCAGTCTTTCAGAAATATTTCTTCTAACAGTCTTATGATCATGAATAAGATTCAATAAGATCTTCCTTAATTAATGTATATTTAATCTTTGAACTGTAAAATTTTAGATAGGATGAGAGGGATAATTAACCTAGTAAAATTTTTTGTTACAACACTCTTTAGATGGAACCATATCGCCTATGTCTTTTATGAAAGAATTCAAGTGCTTCAGAAAATTCTTCTTCTCCAAAGTCAGGCCAAAGCACTCCAGCATAATAAAGTTCAGTATAGGCTAGCTGCCACAAGAAGAAATTGCTGATCCTCTGCTCCTTACCAGGCCGTATAAGAAGATCGGGATTGGGGTATTTAGTACATCTTGTTTCCAATTCCTGTTCGATTAGAGACCTGTCAATGTCTTGTGGATCAATACGACCTTCCTTCACTTGGAGTCCAATTCGTTGACAAGCTTGAACAATGTCATATTGTCCGCTGTAGTTAACCGCAAGCATGACATGGAGTCCGCCATTGTTCTCAGTATTCTTCTCCATGTGGGCAATTGTTTGCTGCAAAGAATCAGGGAGTCTGGACATATCCCCAATTCCTGACAATCTTATGTTTCCCCTGATACAATATTGATTCCAACATTAATTCAGGTATAGTCATTCCAATATTTAACAATTATTGATTGGATGCAAACCTTTATTTTACAAATTAATTTTTTTAATTTTTTTTGGATACGGATGATTAATCTTTACAAGTTATATACAACACAACTAGTTAGATTTCAATTCAAATGCGTGAAGTTTGAGAAGGTCTAATAGTATATAATCTTATTCTTATATGTTAAAGAAGTTATTTTTGATATTTAGAAGTTATATCAATTTGTGGATTTCAACAACTAGAAATTACTTTGAGTGGAGAGATAGGTTTTTGGAGAAAAGATACCTGAAAGTGTACAATAAAGACATTATAGAGGCTTATGATTCTCCTCAAGTGCAAAAAATGTATAAAGATTAATTAGAGTGCCATTAACCTATTGAGGCAGTAAATCTAACAAAAATTTGATTATGCATAAAGATTTTAAAATTTTAAAGATATACAAAATAAAATCTGACTAAGCATTTCTAAATTAAATCTCGACTAATCTCAAAATATTAAATTAAGTATAATTAATTTTTTATAAGATGTTATTAATAAGTATGCAAAAATTTCGTGAAAGATAATAAATTTCATTATTTAACGATAAATTTAAAAATATATATTAAGTGACCTATAAATAGTGGTTATTTATAATCTGCTAATTCTATAATATAATAAATTAAAAATAATTAAAATAATATTTGTATTATATTATAAGACCTTCAAGTTATATATAATCAAACACCCAAAGGCCACCTACTAGTTTTTGGTACCAATTCAATTAGAAAAGATCCATACTCCTCTTTACATTTATTTATGATGTGTTTACAATATCAAGTTAAATTGTCATATACAAATCCTTAATTAAACTAACTCTATATCATTAGAATTTAGAGTAAACTATAACCAAAAACAAATCACTTTATTCATATATAATTTCAATTATCAATTTCACGTTTTAGCATTGCTTATATCATAAAAGTTTCGATGGTGAGAAATGATTAAGTGTAAACTATAACTATTAACAAGTCACTTTGTTCATAATTTCAATAATCAATTTCGCTTTTTAGCATTGTTTATATCACAAAAGTTTCAGCGGTAACAAAAATGATTACTTTTAAAAGTTAATAGTTCATTTAAATATTTAAATAATAAAATAGTCAAAATATAAATTAAGGTAAATACTTAAACAAAATTTAATTAACTTGTCTCTACCTATCCTAATATACTTAGCCTAAAATTTTAGAAATCTGCGCTAATGTGAATTGTTAATAACAATGAGACTACAATTTAAAAATAAGCTTGAATTAGATATAAATTATTTCAGCTCGGTCATGGTAAAATTGTTTTATAAGTTATTAATGAAGGCGAGCTTTGAAGCAATTGATAAGGTTATTTCTTTGTAACTAGAAAGTCATAAATTCGAGTTACAAAACAGTTTTTTTTTTGTAAACAGCAAGAAAAAATTGTGTATAATTGATGACTCTAGCGAAGTATACTACTAATACACTTGATATATTATAGAATAAAATTCCAAATTCTTATGTGAAAAATTTGTTGATAGGCCAACTTTTTGATAAAAATACTATTATCAATATTTCATGGTTTTTAAATTTTTACTTATTTAAATTAACATCTAATGCCTATTATCTTATAATTTTGATAATAAATTTGGTAATTAAAATTATAAACGAGAAAAGAAATGATTTGGACTTATTTACAAATTGCTTTTTCATTGAAATGAACTTAAAGATTATAATATTTGTCCAGCGTTCAAAATTGGCAAGAATGGATGTGTGCAAAGGAACTATGGGGTTAGATTTATCTAAAGTCACCTCAGCCCATAATATAATAAGTTCTAATTGGAGGCAAGTAAACAAACGAAATTCTTATATTCTATGCCTAACACATCACCAAGCATGTTTCCACATCAATCGTAGTTAATCAACTATAAGTAAAAGGTCTTATACGTAGTTAATTAACCATAATATCCTTTTTTTAAAAAAAGTTAGCCTTAATCTTGATGGAATGAAATTTGTGTTTGATGCCCATAATTTTTTGTCTCATCATTTTTACCTCATAATGGTCTTCATTACCAGCTTCAATGAGTTCTCGAAGGCCGCCATCACAGTATCAACTTCCTCCTGTAATGCAACATAAGCATTAGTGGAAGGAACTACGCAAAAAATATCCGTCAAGTTCAAAATTTTCAAGTGCATCAAAACATTATAATAAGAGAACAACATTAACAAGTTAACCTTGGATCGACCCCAGTTTTCGGTGGAGAAAACAAAAGTTGTCAAAGCCTGGATTCCCCTTTTCAAACACTGGTCCATCAGAAATCCTAGCTTTCCATAACCAACTTCATAACCGGACTTGGCAGGCAAGCCTTTTGACCGTGCCCATCTCCTGTTACCGTCGAGGATCACGGCCACGTGCTTTGGCACGGTAGTGAGCTTCTCCTCCTCAGCAACTTTGGGACTGCCAGAGCACAGTACTATCCCTCTTTTGCTTTTCTTCCCACTTATTTTCTTCATAGCAATGGTTGGTTGCTGGGAAATTCGTGGGAACTGCGAGGGTGCTGTCACTGGAATCGGGCACAAGTTTGTAGCACTAAGTATCATGGTTTTGGTATATAAGGGTGCTGCGGCTATTTACTTAGCTTTTGAAGGTACAAATGAGCAATGACACATACATGCACACCATGAGTTACTCTTTTATACTTGGGTGTAGGACCAGATTGCTCGGTCGTCTATAAAAGTTGTTCATTGATGTCGTCTATGCCTAATTGTTAATAGTCCTCGCACTCTTTTCTTGTTTGAACAAAAAACATGTAACTATTACACCAAACGCAAAGTGCTGCATGTTTCATAAGTACCGAAAACTATTTCAAGTCTTTTAAGTCTGACTGATAGCATGATTCTCCCCCTTTCTTCCCTTTATGCATGTCCTATTACCTTATTTCTCTTACTTGGCTATCAACATTTAGCCAATGCAGCCAATGCAAAAACTTTGTTATAGACATTCTTCGAATAGTTCCAATTATTAACAAAATGGTGAATCCAATTGGGTCAAATACTTAACAAGTATCAATTATGGAGTATTATTTTGAAAGAATAGAGACCTAGTTATGATTCAGTTTAAAATATCAATTAGAGCTTATAAATATCAATTAAATTAAACACATCATTAATTTAGTTATAAATCGTTAGCTTACTAAATAATTTATTTGAAATATATAATATATAAATTATATTTCATGTTTAGAAATTTATTAAATGTGCATTAAAAAAGAATAACATAAGTGAATGAAAAAGAAGGGATTTGCATCATTCAACTTTAAAGGCCTACTCTATGGACATAATATAAGTTCACATTTTTCATAATAGATTTGTGTGTATTCTTTATATAAAAATGATAGCTCCAATTTGTAGACAAATTTTTTTGATAGATTATCAACTAGACATACAAAACTCAAATCAAAATGATAGTTCTTATTTACAAAGTACAAACACTCGTACACTAGCATAACTCTTACAATTAGCATGAGAACTAGATATACACAAATCAAAATAAGGTAATATGATCACATTAAATATTTAAAATTAATTAGAATTAATTAAAGAATTTGATCATGTGATGGTATATCTCAAAAGATATTATTAACATTCCTTTAATATAAGTGTGAATCTAAGTATAGTTATTATTTTGTTTGTAAAAATTAAGGTATAATGATTATTTTATTTACAAAAATTAGTTAACATACTGATTACTAGTGTAATGTTTGTCACAGACTTTAACTTTTTACCAATGAACCGTATGACATTTGATTGTTATTCTAATCAACCAAGTCAACCTTACAAAAAAATGTTAGGTACGATACTAGCACAGCCAGAAAATAACTTAAGAAACTAAAGGATAGCTTGGAGAATACTCATAAAAATAGCTTCTCTTGAATGTTGGATGTATGTTTTAGGATGTAGGATGTAGGATGCTTAGAAATAAAGACTTTAGGACTATTTATAGTCTTCCATTCGCTAAATGGATGACTATAATTTATTTGATTTAATGGTCTACATTGATTCTCTAGAATATTCTATATTATTCTATATACATTATGTACTTATTTACATCATTCTACATTCTTCCATAAAGTTCTATAATATTCCATAGGCTTTCGCAAGCTTCCACCATATTTTAAAAGCTTCCAAGAAGAGTAAGACTTCACAAAATTATACAAATTTCTAGAGTCTTCTTTTCTCTTTTAGAATTTTGAGGAGAATTTTAAAAGACTCTTTGGGCCAAACCTCTTTATATGGGCCTTAAAACATAAAGAATGTGACATTCTTTCCCACTTAATTTGGTGTCGTCATTTGGTTCTACAATGTGAGTTCATGTTCTTAGCTTGCTTTGTTGTTAAGTATTCCCTTCCATTTATCAAAGTACTCAACATAACTTAGATGAGTACCTCTTTTTGGTAGAACATAATGTACTAGTATCTCTTTAATTTCTTTTTCGTTCATTGTAATGATGGCGATAAGGGCTCTCTTTGATTCATCCCTACTAGGCTCGTCTTTATTTTCATAATAAGGTTTAAGAAGGCTCATATGAAATACAAGGTGCATCTTTAAATGAGAGGGTAATGCTAAATGGTAGCCGAGTTTGCCAATTCACTTTTCCAATAGGGAAAAGTCCCTCGTAGCGCCTTATTAGCCCTTTATACACCTTAGCAAATCTTTGGTTTTGGTGAGGGAGAAGTTTCACTAGAACTAGGTCTCCTTATTGAACTCTATGTGCCTCCGATTAGCATCAGCCTACTTCATTCTCTTCATGACCTTTGCTAAGTATGATCGTTTCATATCAATCTTCTCACGTTGACCTTTGGCAAACTTGAATGCAACATGAATTGGATCTTTATATGTGACAGTAAGAGTATGTGAGGTCACCGGTTATTGGTTGGTTGCAATTTCAAATAGGCTAGCTCCCATCAACTCGCTCTTTTACAAATTGTACAAAAGTTAAGCAATATTGTGCAACTTTGCCTAATCACTTTGATTGGAACTCACATAGAGCCGCAAGCATAACTTCACTCTTTCTGTTTATCTATCTACTTGGGGGTCAAAGCTATTAGAGAAGTTGAGTTTGGACCTTATTAGCTTGAATAGCTCCATCCAAAATCTTCTCGTGAAGCAAATATCTTGATCACTAATAACTGTCTTTGGAATACCCCAATACTTCGCCATATGTTTGAAAAATAAGAGTGCAACATCTTTGACAGATTCACTAGTTTGGGTATGAAAACACCATATTTGATAAATTGGTCTACCACAACCATGATGTTACCACATCCTTCAGACTTTGGTAGGCATGTAATGAAATTTATAAAAATACTCTCTTATGGGTTCTTCAAAATATGTAATGGCTCTAGCAAACTCATTAAATGGCATTGATTCGTCTTGTCTCTGATGGAGTGTGCCACAAGACATGTTCTTATATAGAGCTCAATGTCATAGTGCATTTGGTGCCAATAATATACGCACTCCATAAGAGTCAACATGCGATTTACTTCAGTATGTCTTGCCCACTTGGAGTTATGACACTCTTTAATAATCTCCTTTTGCAACCCTTGCCATTCAAGCACATAAATCCCATCACCTTTTATTATAAAATTGTCATCTTAAAGCTAAAATTGTAAGAAATTAAGAAGCATAATTCATGCTTATGCATAATGTGACATACACACACACACACACACGATATTATTGATTTTGCACATTACAATTATTTGTACATGTATTCATTGACATTTTCCAAGCATAATTGATTGTTAAAAATGTAATTAAAATGTGAATTGTGAATTATTTAAGTTGAAAATTTATTTGGAGAACATTTAGATTATTTTAGATTTTTGGTGAATTTTGGAGAAATTTCTGAAAATTTGGGGTATTTTTGGATTAAGAAAAAAAGAAAAATAAATAGACCAGTTAAATTGTGACAAGTGGCAGTGTTAAATAGTGATACGTATCAAACATGCAAAAAGCCACGTAGAGTAAGAACTTGGTTCCTCTGTTGTTGTTTCTTTACACCGAAGGTGTTGTTAGACAAAAACAAGCTGAAACACCAACTTGTTTTGTGGGAAAGTGTGGATATTGATTCTTATACTAGAGTAAGACTAACAATATATTGATAGGGAGTTTAATTGTTGTTTACCCTGTACACGTGATTCACTAACACAACTGAAAGCTTGTTAAATCAAGTAAGTGAAATTTTAAGGTTTTAGGTTCTGTGAGTTTGACAATATTTTACGGTTTAGTAGTGAATGCATGCATGACTTATGTAAGAAGTAGCTTGGTGATAATGATGATGAGATGAGCTATATGAACAGTAGGTGAGTTTGCTAGGAAATAACAGTAGTTGTATTATGAGAATGATACAGAGTTATGAAAATTGATGTATGAAATATACTATATTTTGTACTGATAAATATGCAGAAGGTTTATTTTGTACTGTACATATATGAATTTGTTGCATATTGGTAGAAATGGATTTAAATGAAGATGTAGGTGAGGTCATTATACAAAGTCGATAAAATGATAAACTTATGATGAAATGAGGTTGTTGTTGGATACTAAATGATGCGTAGAAACAAATATGCAGTAAAGTTGATGAACATGCTCTGTTTTTCGTTGTGCATGCGTAAATATTTAGGTATTATTAATGATGGGTTTAACTGAGGTTAGAGTTAAAGAGAACATAGAGCAATGTGGTGTTATGTTTTAAGAAGGGTTAAGATGATAGAAAAACGTGGACTGATGAGGGAGACAAAAATAGAAAAGTGCAAAAGTTTAAAAAAATGCAGTAGAGAGAGAAGGTGAAGGTGAGATTTCGGGTTGTTAGGGATTATCATATAAACTCACATTTGATCTGTTTAGAAATTGTATTGGGTGCAATAAGGCAGAATTTATAAGTTTGGAATGGAAAGAAAGAGTAGAAATGTGGAAAAAAAATCTGGGTTTTCTTTGAAAAAGATGAAGATCTGCATTTTAGAGAGAGAAAAGGTGATGGTTTGCACGTATGAGTTTATGAACTAGAGTATTTTATTGAACAACTTTAAGTCTTTTGGTTATAGCTTTTTCATCCGACCTCCAAATGACTTGAAACTTGAACCAATAGATTCCTAAGACATTTTTATTTCTCTCCATAAAAATTTAGAGCTATCTAAATTGGTTTGAAATGATTTATAGGATGAAATTATGGAAGTCTACTGGAATGTTATGAACTGGAGAATTTTCATGAACATGCTTTGGTATTCTGATTATAACTTGAGCTGTGGACTTCTAAATGAGTTGATTATTAATTCAAATTAAACTAGACACATATGTATACAACTTTCTTGAAGAGGTATAATTTTAATTCTATCTCTAAGACTTTCAAAATTGGCATGAAACTAAGTCTTGGCTTAGGCTGTGGCACCACTAGAGATAGAAATCATATCCTGTTGTTATTGAATAAAATGTATTGATGTAGAATGAATTAGGCTAAGGTGTCTACACTAAAGTTGTAGATTATTCTCTTAGCTTTCAATTGATATAAAGTTTATAATTTTTGGATATTGTAATTGAGAGATATGAGGTGTACAAATTGAATGCATGATCCTATATTAGCCAAAATTTCAAATATACACAGTCTGTGGTATTTTAAGCATACCTCATAGAATAATGAACCAAATTGAATGATCTTGGTATCAATAGAGACTTAAGACATAGGAGAATAATTTTTTAGAGGAAATGTTACCAAATTCCTTCAGTTTCCTGATGAAAATAATTGTGCAAAATGGACCCGAAAGTGTATCTTTAGACAAATCTGAGTTAATCAACTGAAAGTGGATATTCAAATGATTATTATGATAAGATTAATAATTAGAAACCCGGAATTGTCATGAACATGCATTGTACATATTTAGTATACATGAATGTGCATTAATGAATCCATAATTGTGCAATATTGTGATATGTGTATGTATTATATGTATAGAGGAGCGCATTGAGCTACAGCATCCAGACATTGCCGGGACTTCAAGGCAATAGCTATTTGGAGCATACTATAAGTAACCTAGATGGTATCACCCTATTGTTTTGTATCTTACTAAAATGTGTTGCTATTTTGTTAAACTGTATTGAAATGTGTTGACTGTGTACTGGATTCTAGACAATATTTTCCCGAGGCATTTTGATACATGGAGATGATATTAGAAGTACTGTTTCAATGTGAATGAGACTGCCTAAATGATTTTCTAATTCTCAACTTAAAAGTTGAATACTAGACCTAGTCTGATAACTACTGTTATTGTGATTGATACTATGACCATTGAACTTTCATAATACTTGCAAATGAAAACGATTGAATTTGATTACTGAATTGTGGCATGCATTTCATTCCAATGTAAGTAATATAAAGGAGTTATGACTGATGATGCTACTGAGACTAAGACTGTTACTGAAAAGAGCTTTAAGCTCTCACATATGTGATTAAAGCCTATGACTTATTATGTTTACTGAGCCCGATAATTCAGGATACTGTAAAAGCACACAGTCATAACAATATAAAAATGAATGTGAGTCTCATACATGTAGCATCCGCATATAATTTGAATTCATTGAATGATTTGCAAAGCTGTCTGAATGTTGTTATTTGATTGAAATGTTTAATTGAGAAATGATTTATCTATGATAGTATTTGATACTTGTCAAATGGAATTGAACTGTGTAATTACGTGCTATAATTGATCTTATTTTATGACATGAGTGAACCATCGAGGATGGTTACTCTACTGAGTTCGCAAAACTTATCAAAATTGTACCGTTGCTTTTCAGGTTCGATAGTGAGACGACCTAGCTTCTAAGACTCCTTAGAAGCATATTTTGTGCAACTTTTACAATTAGATATGGCTTAAAGGTCGGTCAGCTGGGATTGAGGACATAGTTATTTCTTTCATGTTTATAGTATTTGGTGTTTACTAAGTTGTTTATGCTCATAAGCTAATGTTGTAGAACATGGATGATAGGATGATATTGTATTATATGATACAATGTAAATTATGGTTTTTGGTATAACATGATAACATTTTGGGCTTTAGAGAATGTGTGATTGATGGTTTAATTTATAATGCCATGTTATGTATAGTGAAGGTGAGATAGTTAACATGTCATTTCTGTCAGGTATGTATACGTGTATCCGATGTACGCACGTGCATATGTCAGATGGGAATGGGGTGTTACATCAAATGCCTTCTCACATCTTGCATCCCAATTCCACACTCTATTCTTCTTCAATAAATCAGTGAGTGGAGAAGCGAGGGAGCAATAACCTTTGATGAACTTCTGATAGTAATTGACGAGACCAAGGAAAGACAATTTTCGTACCTTCTTTAGTAGTTCCCAATCATATATAGCTTAGATCTTTGAGCGAATGCACATTTCTCCTTCTTTACGTATACTCATTTTTCCTTAAGATTGGAAAACTTGTCGTAAGTACATAACATGCTCTTCTAATATTTTACTATACACCATAATATCATCAAAGTACACACAACCAACTTATCCAAAAAGGATTTTAACCCAAGTAGTCTTTGGTAATCTCTGTCTGTGATCCTTATTTGAAATTACCCTGATCTTAAATTAAGCTTAATAAACCATCTCGCTTCACCAATTTGATCAAACAAGTCGACAATTAATGGGATGGGATACTTGTCCTTCACAGTGATCTTATAAGTGCTCGATAATCGATACACAACTAAAGAAAATTATCGTGCTTCTTTTGAAAAAGTAAAAGTGCGCCATATGGAGCTTTTAAAGGTTAGATATAGCCTGCATCCAACAACTCCTTAGGCTGCCTCCTCAACTCTTCAACTCTTTAGGCGTCTTACACCAATGTAATCTCGTGATCCATATCTCATCTTTGTGGGAGCTTCCTTGGTAATTCTGAAAGCATCACATCCTTAAATTTCTCAAGGACATTAGAGATTCCTTTGTGTAACTCCATTAGTGAAGATTCCACTCCTTCTTCCTTTAATGCTACCAAATATGTGGGCTACTTCTTCTTTACACTTTTAAAGAATTACATGGTGGATAAACTTCTTTCACCCGATAAAGGTATCATACATGAATTTTCTTCCCCCAAAATATACATGGTATTGGCAAAAGGAATATGTACGGCCTTAACACAATCTATAAATTCCATTTTAAGTACTATAGGATTATTGTCCATAAGAACTACAGAGTAATCCATTAGGCCACACCATTCTCCAAGACGTACCTTGACATTCCTAATAACCCCAAAAGTAGCTCTTGGCTCTAAGTTTACAGCTTGGAGCCGCCCTTGCTCCTTACTATAGTTAATGCTCAACTGATTTACTTCTTCTACTTGAATGAAGTTATTGGAAGCTTCGGTATCTGCTAGTGCTTTCATTACTTGGCCTCCATCCTTAACTTTGACATATAAATGTCCCTTATTGAATTTAGACACTTCAACCTTTGCTTTAATGGTACTAAGGATATTTAAGGAGCTCATCTTTGCCTCCTCCCTTTATTTCTCTTTCGCCTCCATTTCTCCTAATAAGCCAGAGAGCTTTGCTTTCTTACTGTAGTCTTTTACCTTATGTGGTCCTTAAAAAAAACCATTAAGAGTAGATTTATTTTTATCATCTTTGGAGTTCTTAAATTTGATTTATGAAGACTTCCTTTACTTTGTTGGCTATCCCCTCCGGTTCACTTTTCTCCTTGTAATTGTTGGGATTTGGGCTTCTCAGACTTCTTAAACTCAATCAAAGACTTAGCAATAGAGAGAACCTAGTAATATCTTAGGCAACATGTCTTTGTATCTACATCTTTACCCAATTTCATATGCAAAAAGCTTCTTTATCTGGATAGTCGAGAATTTCCACAAGTTCCTCAAAAAACTCTTTCACGTACTCGGGAATGCTTCCTTTTTTTTTAGACGCCTTAGCTTAGCTCTTGCTTCTTCTTCGACATTCTCAAGATAAAATTGGCTCTTGAGTTCTTTCTTAAACTTACTCCACTTCTCAATTGTGCAAATACCTATTTCAATGTTGATATATTGCCTCCTTCACCATACCAACCCGGCATCTTCAAGGTAGAGAGTAGTATTCCTAATATTCTTGGCATCCTCCTATATGCCAAAAACTTTGAAAGATTTCTCTAACATCTATATGAAATTGTCCATCTCCTTCGCTTTCCTTGATTGATAAAATCATATTTTCACATATGTTTAGGACTTAATTCAAAGTCATTTACATTCATTTTATGTTCATCTATGGTTGGTTTATAATGTTTTAGCATTATTTGAGGTCCATTGACGTAAAATGCATAAATGATACAAATAGACTTAAATTGTACTGTTTTTGAGTTTCTGGCAGACTTGACCTCTAGTCATTGTGGGATTTTTATCTCAAGATTGGTTAAGCTAAAAATTCTGAAATTTTATAGGTAAATTTTTGACTCATTGACGGAGTGTTTGGGACAAATTTCAGATTTTTCGGAGCTGGAATTTAAGAGCAATAAATTAACGAAAATTTACGTCATATGTTGGAGAACCAGAATGACCCATCGATGATGTTTCGGCCATAACTTTTGACTCCGATAGCGGAATCTCGTGATTCAAGTCTCGTATCGAAGCTAACTCAAAGAAGAAGATACTCATAAAATTTGAGCTTCTAAGTCGACACTTATTAATTTTTATGTATTATTGAAATTGCCTTAAAAAAACCATTCCAACAAACCCATATACAAGCAACCTCCACTCACCAAAAAGCCTCATTTTATCTCTCAATTTGCAAGCACCAGCCCACAGTCCACCCAAAAGACTCAACCACCAATTCAATGCTGCAACATTTTTTATGTTTTCACTCTAAATCAACACACAAGACACCAAGGCTTCAGCCAACATATTTGACCAGCCCCCACCTTTGATTTTTTAGCTCTCCATATCTTCACACACACTACAACTCCTCACGCAACCCTAGGACAGCTCATTTTCCATTCAGCCACCAAACTTCACATGTGAAGCCTCCATTCAGCCTCCATTTTCCACAAAATACACAACAAAACAGCCACCATTCTTGACTCCACACCTCCAATTTTCAGCCCACACACCCACTCTTCTGGCAGCCAATCTTGACATCATCTACCGAAAACCTCCACTCCACCAAAAACCACCAGCTCTCTCATCACTCAAGCTTCAACCTTCATCTTCATCTAAAACAACTCTCTCATCTTTCAACCAACA
>JANZLC010000001.1:22178325-22189990 GCA_026413385.1 Erythroxylum gracilipes
GCGATCTGTGACTAGTGTGACCATTGATCTGTTGCATAGAACCGAACGGTACTGGGGGGTCTTTCGTTTTCCTCATGTTGCTGCTGTGTTTTTGATTCCTTTTTAGCTTGCCTCCACTTTTAATTTCACTTAGGCCATGCAAAATCATGGACGTGTCATGAGCAAGTTCTTGGGTCTAATTTGAAGCGAAACTCATGCTTTCTACGAAGAAATAAGAAAAATAAAATAAATAACAAACTCAATAAAAATAAATAAATTAACCTAAAAATGATACTAAAATGAATGAATGAATATGCAAAATGAATGCAAATATGACCTAAATACTTATATGAATTGGTCTAAACATTAATTCTATTAGTAATTTATTGATTTGGCTAACAAATTCTTTATTACTCATGACATGTAGATGTCCATATGAAAAAATAGTTGTCACGGTTAGACAGGAGTAAAATTAATTTTTCAAGTGGACAATTAGATATCATAAACATAAAGATTTTGTTAGTTAAATCGACAAATTACTAATGAAAATAATGTTTAGAACTAAATTATTAAAGTTTTAAAAGGTTAATCAATCAATTAAAATATTTAAAAGCTTGGGCAATGAATTGAAAATATCATAAAAGTTGAGTACTTTAAGATTAGTTATCCATATAAATACTAATCACCACATCTTTTACATTAACTCAGAACTTAACATCAAACTATTTTTGCTAAAATTTGAAAGTTGAAACATTTCAATATTACTTTCATTGTGTAGGCTATTATTGTAAAATTAAGAAAAATATGAGTTTTTTTCAATTAACCCTTAGATATATTATATCTCTATTTCATGTTTCTTTTATAAATTTAAAAATCTTTTAAAAAATATATATTAGGAATTTATTATTAAATATATTCATGTAAAAACTTAAATTGAAAATATTTTTTAGTTCTAAAGATTCCAATTTTTAACAAAGATTAGGAAAAAAAATTAATATGCTATTTAATTAAATATATAATTTTCATGATATTAATGAAATTAGTTGGGTTACGAATGTTTTCACATATTTAGAGACTATTTTTTAATAATGATTAACGAATTTATGTGTGACATTTTGGCAAAGTGTTTTTTTTTAATGTCAATACCTAATAGGAATACAAAAAAAAAGAGAGAAACAAATTGAGTTATAGAGAGAAAAAGTTTGAAAATTATTTCACTTTGTCTTATAAGTTAGAATGTAGAGTGAAAAGTAAGATAAAAGAGTATGCACCTATCTAAAATCTCAACACATTCTTAACTTTTGAGACCAAAAAAATCCCAACCCATTTTAGTTAGCTTTCGGCCTTTCTTTTCCGCCACACAAACCCCCAACCAAACCAAACCTGTAAGATTAAAAAAAAAAACAAAAAAAAAACTTTCTTTGTTTTCCTCCTTTAGTAAGCAAAAAAAAAAAAAAGAAGGAAAGGAAATGTCTTTAGCTATAATAATAACAAGCTCGAGCATCACACCATTAATTCCAATTTTTTAAGAGAAAAATTATCAATTCTAGAGCATTCGAATGAAGACATTGCATAAGTCTCAAGATCTTTAGGATTTTGTAGACAAGGTATATGAAAACCCAGATGAAGAAAACTAGTTCTGAGAAAACCAAAAGAAGGATTCCAAGTCATTGGTGATAATCCAACATGCTGTTCATGACAACATTTTTGTTAGAATTACAGTAGCTACCACTTTGAAAAAGCTTGGAAAAATTTAGAGGAGTTTCAAGGTGACTCAAAGAGAATTATAATGAAACTTTAATCTCCTCGTTGAGAATTTGAAACTCTGAGCATGAATAAAAGGGGGATTAATGCAAGATTTTCTTTCTAGAGTAGTTATAATTACTAACAAAATACATTCATTTGGCGAAAATATTACCGATCAAACCATTGTTCAAAAAGTGGTGAGGAGTTTAATTCCTATCATGTAGTAGTAGTTATTAAGGAGTTTAAGGACTTGAATAAATTTTTGTCTGATGAACTAATAGGTATTTTGAAAGTTTATGAAGCAAGAATAAAACATCACTTGAAAAGAAAGATGAAAAGGCATTTCAAATGAAGGCGAGTCATCAAATAAAGCTAATCAGTATGAAATATCAGTTAGAAGAGGTAGCAGAAGAGGAGGTTTTCGAGGCAAAGGTCACGACAGAGGTCAAGAAGGACAAGCAAGGTGGTCCTATGATGAAAACAAAGGCGACAAAAATGGCATTAAATGTCATCATTTCAAAAATTTTGGGCATATGAAAGTTGACTGTTGGGACAAGGATATGCAAATGAATTTTACATTAGCTAAAAAGAATGAGGAAAGCAAACTTTTTGTGGCTTATTGTGAAACTAATGATGTTTCAAGTGAAATGTGATTCATTGATAGCAGTTGCTCTACCCATATGACAAGGATAAAATCCATTTTCAAGTTGCTCTAACCATATGACATGAATAAAATCCATTTTTAAGGAGCTTGTTGAGATTTAAAAGACAAAGTTTAAGCTTGGTGATAATAAAGGTATTGATGAAGAAGGAAAAGGCACATTGACAATCAACACTAACAATGGTAATTATACTTCTTGATAATGTTCAACTTGTTCCTAGTTTAGCACATAATTTTTTGAGTGTTGGACTATTAAAGATTGGTAGGTACTCATTGTTTTTTTTTAATGATGGAGCTTGTGTAATTAAAGACAAGAAAATAAGAAATGTTGTTGCTAATTGAAACGACAAGAAATGACATGTTCCCATTTGGGTGTCCAAGATTGAAAACTTTGCTCTTGTTTTCAATGTGAACAAGGACTTAATGATATGGCATTTAAAATATGAGCATCTCAATATCAGGAGTTGAAGTTGTAAAGTCAAAAAGGTATAGTTTATGGTTTTCCAAATTTTAATTTGATTGCTTCATGTGACGGGTGCATATATGACAAACAAACAAGGAACCCTTCTAACAAGAAATGGTTAGAGGGCTTCCAAATGCCTTGAATTCGTACATGCTAATGCTAATTTGTATGGACCTATGAACATAGAGTCATTTAGTGGGAGTCATTATTTTCTACTCTTTACAGATGACTTTAGTTAAATGAGATGGGTTTTTTTTGGTGAATAAATTTGAAACTTTTGAGCATTTTCAAAATTTTAATTAATTGTTTGAGAAGAAAAATGTGTTAAATATGAAAACTTTTTGCGCCGATGGAGGTGGTGAATTTATTTCTAATAAACACTTTTTTTTTAAAAAAAGATGGTATTAATATGTAGTTGATCGCACCTTACACTTTAAAGCAAAATGGAGTTACTGAAAAAAAAAATCAAACTGTGAAAGAAATGGCAAAAAGCCTATTGCAAGCAAAAGGGATTCTAAATCAATTTTGGGCTGAATCCATAGCAACTTTATCATACTTGTTGAATTTATCTCCAATAAAAGCAGGCTTGAATCAAACACCATATAAAGCTTGGTAAGGTAGAAAACCTTCAGTAAGCCACTTAAGAATTTTTAAGTGTATTGCTTATGTTTTGATGAGTTCTCAAGTTCATCACAAGTTTGATAAAAAAATATGAAAAGCATATTTTTATTGGTTATTGCACTCAATCAAAGGCAAATTGATTATATAACCCTCTTAGTGCAAGGTGGTTGTTAATATAAATGTAATATTTGCTGAGGAAGTTAATTAAAATTGGAAAATTGATGTCAAAAAGGCTAAAATTCATATTCCATTTATGGGAGAAAATGGTCTAAGCAGTGAATCCAATCAATCAAGTTTGATACTTCACCAAGCTCCTCAACTTCAATATCTTCAACTTCATCACTGAAAAATTGGCTGTTAAAACTCCACAAATAGTTGTTGAAATTAATGAAGAAGAAGCTCTTTGTTGTGTTAGAAGAAGGTTTGCTTGGATGAAAGATATAAGGTAACTAGAATTGAAAATTCGAGTACTCATTTTTCTTTATTTTTCGATTCTAACCCTACAATTTTTGAGAATATTTTCAAAGAAAAAAGAATGGGAAGATGCAATGAAAGAAGAGTTGATGGCAATAAAGGAAAACAAGACTCGAGCTTTGGTGGATCTACCTAAAGGAAAAAATGTAATTTGTCTAAAATGGTATTGATTTTGAAGAAACTTTTTCTCCATTAGTTTGTTTTGAAACTATAAGAATTGTCTTAGCATTGACAGCACAATTTCATTAGTCTATTTGTCAGTTTGACGTTAAATATGATTTCTTAAATGGAGAATCGTGTGATGAAGTGTATGTTGTTCAGCTAGAAGTTTTTGAAATTAAATGAAAAGATGTCAAAGCATATATTCTAAACAAGGATCGTTATGGGTTAAAACAAGTCCCACGAGTTTGATACAGTAAGATTCATATCGACTTTGTACAAAGTGGCTTCATAAGGAGTAAGAATGAGCTTACTCGTTACATAAAGAAATAAGGTATATATAATTTTATCATTGTTTGCCTTTATGTTGATGATATCATATATAGAAGTTCTTCTAACTTTCTTTTAACCAAATTCAAGTCTTGTATGATGGAGATATTTGAAATGTCAAACTTAAAATTATTGAGTTATTTTCTAGTATTTGGGGTAAAACAAGGAGTTGATTTTCTACCAGAGGTAGTATACAAGAGACCTTCTTAAAAGGTTTGATATGCTTGAGTGCAAGCCAACTGTTACAGTTATGAACGTGCATGAAAATCTACAACTTGAAGATACAATCAAGAAGATAAATGCAAGGAATTTCAGAAGTTTGGTGGGTGGATTAATCAATTTAAATTACACTAGACACATATTGTTTTTTGTTGGTGTTATTTCTAGGTACATGCAAAGTCCTACAAAGCACTACTAATTTCAAGCAACCAAACAGATTCTACACTACATTGTTAGAACAATTGATTATGGAATTCTATATGAAGCTATTTCAAAATTCAGCTTATATAGATTCACTGACAACGATTGAGCAAATTCATTTGATGATCAAAAAAACTCTTCAGTAAGTGTTTTTGCTCTTGGATCAACAACAATTACATATAGTTCAAAGAAGCAAGCTACAACAGTGTTATCTACTTCAGAAGTAGAATATATAGCAGTATAGCTTGTCAAGATGTTTGGTTGAGGAGGATACTCGTGGATCTTCATCAAAATCAAGAAAGTGCAACTGAAATTTTTTTATGACAACCATGCAACAATCACAATGACGAGAAATCCAACGTTCAATGGAAGAAGCATATCAATATTTATTTTCACTTCATCCATTATTTGGTAGCAAAAGATGAGATTGCAATGAGATATTGCAGAACTGAAAAGCAAATGATTGATATTCTCACAAAACCACTTTGGAAAGAGAACTATATCTATTTAAGATCATTACTTGGAATCAGCAACTTTGAATTAAGGGGGAGTATTGAAGAATAATTCCAAGTTAACCAAGTTTAAAGCACAAATTTAGTTTCTTAGTTGAGTAAAAAATATGTTTGCGAGTAAGTTCCAATCTTTTAACTTTTTTTTAGTAGTACTGAAATGTAGTTCAAGTTTAAGAGTTATAGGTTAGTGCTTTTAGTAAGAATTTGTTTGTTATTAATGGACTTAGTTGTGTTAGTAGGTCACTTGATTTATAAATATTTTCACCTATTTAAAGACTATTTTCAATAATAAATTTATGTGGGACATTTTGGCAAAGTGTCTGTCAGTACTCAAAAGATAAGATCACCTTTTACCTTGATTTATTTATTAATATATAGTAACACTGAAAATAATTGATTGACCAAAATCATATCTTGATTAAAAATTCCCTATTAATCTAATCAATAAAATCAGGCTATCCATTTAGACATGCCATAGTGATCTTTTAATTATGTAAATACTAATTGAAGATTTTTTAAGAAACCAACAAATAATTGATTTATTATTTGTTTTTAGTCGATACAATAAATTATATTAGATAACACTATCTAAATACATCCGAACTATATAAGTTTTTTTTTATTACTAGTAATTTTTAATCAATCATTCCAATACTCACTATTCAAAGTTTAAGATATATAACTTTGCTAACTAAATTTTGTACGATGTCTATAATAATATAACTAATTAATCATAATGGTTTGAATTATATAATTCAGTTACGTCAAGTAGTAGACAAATATTTTAAACATAGTAAAGTTAGTTTGGTTATCATATACTTTATAAAAATAAAAATATTTGATATATTCTTTGTTCTTTGTACAGCAACACATATATTCAATTAAGTTAATAGAATTTATTTAATGTACTTAAACATTTTAGTTATTTAAAAATAAATAAAAACTATTGTTAATTAAATTATTTGCTTTTGATTTTGTATTAATATATAATTACATAATTTGTTATTATTGTTATTATTATATAAACATATCTTTTGTGTTTATTCAAATATCATTTATTCAGAATTTTTTAAAAAAGTATGAATCCAAAATTCGGATTTGGCGATTGAATTTATAGCTTTTTATACATAGTCTTCTCATCTTCATATTAGTGAATTTACACAAGTTTATTTACTTAAAAATGAAAATTCAATCAAACATACTCTAAAAATACATATCACTTAAGAACTTGCTCACCATACCGAGATCAAAGCTGCATTTTTCAATGAGCTTTGGATTTTAGGAACAGTACTGCAGAATTTGGTAGGTTGATTAATTGAAACAAAAACACAATAGCATTACAAGTCTTAGGTTGAACCAAAGCGCCTGTTTCTCTTCTGAAAGCAGACTAAGGCTTCCACAAATTCAGCCTCCCCAAAATCAGGCAACAGTTGTGGCGCGAAATAAAGTTCAGAATACGCTGCTTGCCACAGGAAGTAATTGCTTAACCTGTGCTCGTTACTTGTTCGTATAATAATGTCAGGACAAGGAAAATCTGTCAACTTTGTTTGGAGTTCCTGCTCGATCAGGGACTTGCTAATGTCCTGAGGATCAATAAAACCGTCCTTCACCTTAACTGCAATTTGTTTGCAAGCTTGAACTATGTCATACTGACCGCTATAGCTCATCGCTAGTATCAAGTGGAGACCACCATTGTTTGTTGTGGCCTCCTCTGCCTCCACAATAGCTTCTTGTAAGGAACTTGGTAGTGCTGAAACATCGCCAATTGCTGACACTCGAATGTTTTTCCTGTTAGAGAAATCAACGAGGAGTCGTTTTGCCGTTTAGATTATTAATTATGATATTGTTAATAAAATATTTAAAATTTATGCGTTCATAAGTTAATTATGATATTAAGTTATGAATAAATATTTTATTCATAACACAATACTTATAAATAACATTTATTAATAATGTCATAATTAATATACAATAAACCTAAAAAATAAATTTATTCATACTATAATTTTTAAAAAGAAGATTATTATACAATTTTATATAAATAAAGATTATGTTAAGTGGTCGTCTTACCACAACATCTTAAGCTGTTTTGTGAGGCCAACTTAATTGGTTTTATATATTCTCTAACACACCCCATCAAGTGAAAGCTCTTTAGGATTGAAACTTACACAAGCCTATTCTACCTTGTGCTGAATAATAGGTGGGTGACAAGATTTAAACTCATGACCACTTGGTCACAAGGGCTCTGATACCATGTTAAGTGACCGTTTTATGATCACAATAGCTTAAGCTGTTGTGTGAGGCCAACTTAATTGGTTTTATATATTCTCTAATAGATTATTTTGTAAGCAAATATCAATATTAAGATTAAGTTACAATTTTTAAAAAATTATATATTTATCTAAATATTTATGAAAATATTAAGGGAGAGATCATATATTTTATCTTTATTATTTATTATTGGAACCAACTAAGTTAATTTAGTGGTCATTCTTATTAAATAAAGAAATTATTATTTTATAAAAATAAAATGATAGCCACTAATTTTTTTCTTATTACCTCATGAATGTTCTCATTTCATCTCTCAATGTCCTTTCCAGCAACCCCATGAGAAAGCCAACTTCTTCCTGCGATTAAACAAAAATGCAAAACCAACTTTGTATACAAAATGGACAAAACGGCATATAATATAAGCTAGAAAAAAGGGTTAAGCAGCTAACTTTAGGTCGACCCCAATTCTCGGTTGAGAAAGCAAAACCGCTTAAAACCTTAATACCCATTTTCCAACACAGCTCCAGTAGCAAGATCCAGGACCTAATACCTGCCTCGTACCCTGAGATCACCGGCAAGCTTTTTGACCGAGCCCATCTGCGATTTCCGTCTAAGATTAAGCCCACATGCTTTGGCATTAATTCTTGTCGAAGTCCTGCTGGTAATGTGGTGTCTAGGACAAGATGATCTCCTGATGACAAACCAGGGCTGCTTCTTATCTTCAATGCTGTCTCTTTATCTGCAGGATTGATATTGATGCGTTGCTGTTCATGGTGTGGGTCGGTCGCACAGATAGGATCTGAAGAGAGTCGTCGTTGAGATGGGGACAAAACTGAAGTATGCTTAAACCGATGGAAGGGTACACGACAGCTTTGCGAGGCAATGAAAGGTTGCGGTGAGAAGTTTAAGCTAAGACTCATGGTGAAATCCACAGATATCTGTAAAAGCAGGACTGGTTTTTTCAGTTACTTTTACTTACTATAACTTCTTGCATGAATGAATGAAGGGTGATATTTATAATCGGAAACTGGAAATTATCCATTAAAGAAATAGTAAAAACAAAGGCATAAACATGAGAAAAGTGTCACTTTTGCTCGTTTATCTTAAACTATTCGAGCTCTTTCATAAACCAAAGACCAACTATTGCATATTTGCATCCCTATCTTGAGGAAAGTCTTTGTTGTATCGGGGCTTGTAATGTTTAACGTGATAAAATATGTCATGCAGGGTGATTGAAACTGTATTCCTTGAAAAGTGCAGAAATTTGCACACCATCAAAGTTCATATTGGCTTAGCTAATCCAAAACTAAATTGCAAAGGAACTAGTTAAGCCACACATTTAAACTAGGTTGAATTAAAACCCAAACAAATATTTCTGGTATTATTCTATAATTGATGTCTCACTCACCCTCATAAAGTGAAGAGTATTGTGTACGAATCTAGTTAACTGCAGTTGTATTCTAAATTAATTGCATGGTCAAACTAGGCACGTTAGTAACTGTATTAGCACGTTAATAACTGTATGTAACTTAAGATGAACGTTTCTAGGGACCCAATAAAACATGTCATGTGGAGTGATTTATAACTAATTTTAGAAATTGGTAAGCATAACAATTTTAATTCATAGGTTAATTATACATAAGTTAGTTCGTTGATTATAATATATGCCTTAAATAAAAATCCTTCGGAAATTCAATTTTTACCTGATCAAGTGTCTTTCCTATATGCTTAAACAATTCAAAACCACATGGCTTTTGACATTCTGCAAAGAAACCACTACCTAAACAGTATCTCGGGCATTGTTCCAACACTTTCTTTAATATGAAATGAACACAATACATTTGATTATAAATGTTTATCATTATCGTACTTATACGTTACTTAATACAAAAATAAATTATAAGATGTGATTAAGAATAAAATTTATCTTTTATATAAAAATGAGTCCTGTGATCAATATTTTTCAAATACATATTGAATGAAAAACGAGATATCTTCATTATATTAGTTGGAATGGATTCAAATATAACGATTACGTGTTGCTCTAAAACCTTTCATCCCGTTTACAATCCAAAATCACTAAAAGAGATTTAAAATAAAAACTGCTTAACTTCTCTTTTGGTATTTCACATGTATAAATTAAGCTAATGTCTATGTAAATACAGTATTTATAGGTAATTAATCAACAAGCTTCCAATCTACACATGCAAATGTAGAGATGGTATTACTTCAAACTTCTTGTTTTGTAATCGAATTCAAACTAAAATTTAATTAAATTTAGGTTGTTTGGTGTGAACATAGCTTAAATAAGGTTCTTTTATTTTAAGAATTAATTGACTTATTCTTTTAAATTTAAATTTAATTTAAAAATTATTTATTAACTTGAATTAAATTAAGCAAATCTACTAATAACCCTCTGTAAATGGCACCAATGTTGGTAGCTTTTGAGCTTGCATTATTTTCTTTAACATGATAAAGCAAACATATGCAAGAAGAAGGTGAATTGTGTGTGACTAAAAAAAATCAAAGTACTTTTAATTCAATAAGATCTTATTAAACAAAATAATTCTACACAAAAGTCCTACCAACTTTCGAAAAGATCATGTTAACATTAAAAACGAAATAAGTCTATTAATTGTTTAAAAAATGAATGGATCTTGTTAACGCTCAAAACGAAAGGAGTGTATTAATGCTTAAAATGAAAGAAGCCTGTTAATCGTTTAAAATCAAAGGGAACTTTTTGCGATACTAACATAGAAGGAGCCAATTAAAAACTGAAGGAGCTTCTTGCAAGTTAAAAACACAAACATTATAATGCGGAAATTTAAAAGTTAAGTGAGAGAGTGAAACAGTTGATTTATACCGGTTTGACTTATAACGAAGCCTATGTCCGGTCCTTAAGTATTCAACTTGAGTATTTCACTGTAAAATCCAAGTAGTAAATTTTCATGAACCTCTTTCAAACTCACAATTATATATTTTTCAAGGTTCTTGAACCTTCTATGCTCGTAGTGTTTAACAAACCTCTAGAAGCTCTCAACAAAAATGTATAAAGATTTGACAGTCTCTTTCAGTAGAGTGATTTTATTTTCTAAGGTACAAAAAGTTTGATATAGATATAACTTTCAAGAATGTTGATGCTACTAAAGTATTTTGCAAGTATGTGTATTTAATAAATACAGTGGCTCTTTTTTAAGTAGACATTTTTTTCAACTAACCGTTGTTTCATTTTGATTTTGAGTTAAATTTGCATCTAACGAATATTCAATATCATATACGTGGGAATCTTCCTATATTCAAACGTTAAGAGAAAAAAATTAAAAAATTTTGGAGCTAACTATTTGAATTAGTAAGATACTTCCAAATGCTGTGGAATCATTTCTAATAAAGTAAGTTTATTAAAAAAAATTTGTGCAAGAAAGAAAATATTTTCTATGATTTTATTTCTTTTTAAGAATTATATCATTATCTATATAAAAAATAAATCTAATTTAAAATTTAAAAATTATAGAGCTATTATCAAAATCATTAATAATAATAATCGAGTTAACATAACGTACATTGAAGTAATAAATTTGGAAAATCCCACCCACTTTACCATACCAATAACAAAAATTTAAAGATGAAAATTAAATGACTTTGTGCCATGGTCTATGGACCTGTTTTAGTGGAATCGATTACTTATACGGCACGAGAAATCACGATGGCACTTGCATAAAATACGCCAATCTTTGTGGAAAGATAATTTATTAAGATTCCATTTGATTGTATTTCTATTTTTTATTGTAGTTTTCAGTTTTTATTTTTAATTTTTAATTTTTATTTTTTAAAATGAAAACAAAAATTTGTATGGTTAATATTAATATGGTTATATTTCTATTAGTGATAATAATTATATATTATATAAAACTTAAAATAAATTATTTTTATTAAATAAAGGTATTTAATATCTTATATAATACTTATTAACAAATTATTATTAAAATTATGTTATTTTAATAAATTAAATAATTTAAAAATAGAATATTT